>MU385935.1:0-144836 GCA_022497145.1 Rostrohypoxylon terebratum | reverse complement strand
TAATAAGTGATGATAACCTCTTTGCAGGATTCCTGCCTGACCTGTATGCGACCTGGCTGCCAACTGTATCTTGGCATCCAGTCCCCGTGTGACATCTACGCAGTCAACCCTAACCCCAATCCAATGCTCTCGATTATACCCTAACCCCATCGTTGATTCCAACCCTAACCCTAACCCTCCAGGCCTTTTTTTTTTTTTTTTTGTCGTACCAAAAAAAGAGAAACGAAGACCGGCATTGTGAAGCTCTTTGCAATTTAAGATGTACAATTATTCATGGTATTGACTCACATAACTAGCCCTCCGACTTTTGACGGCGCGTATTGGAGTTCCTGCGTCATATTAGTGGAATATTCTTGGCTGTTGTAACCTCCAGGTTCCAGATCGGCTATTCATCCACAGTAGCATTCTTTCCAACGTGAAAATACGACCTGCGATCGAACCATCCGGATCTTACTACTCCCCGCAAGTATCCAAACAATATCCACATATGGTACCGTATCCATATTCAAATGAAGCCTTCCGCTTTTGTTAGTTGGTTTTGTTCGTGACGTAAGCCTCGTACAAGGTATATTAGTCTTCATCGCCAAGCGTAGGATCCCAGTAAGTGGGTTAAATAGCCTAACCTAGTGTCATTCGTCGCCTGGGATTCTCAATTTCCTTGAGAGGAAGGATGGCCACATCATCAAAGCTGAATTGGTCTTGGCAAGGAATGGTATGCTTTGGAGCGCGCTGTTAGACGACTTAGTAACTATGTGAGTTCATTTGATAGGAGAATTGTGATGAAAAACATAGGCAAGAATCGAAACTGCAAGGGAGCTCCGAGTGAACCATCTACCAGGAGGTAAATTTTGTATTCATATATGGTTCGTTTCATGGTGGGATCTAAGTCTAATCTAAGCTTTTGATACCTAGGTCGTAGATATCTGTGTCCAACCTGAGAAGCGGCATTTCGCGTTATCTAATATTCTATTTACAGTGTCCTCATGATGTCCAGCCATATTCCTGCAGAGTTTGAAAATGAGATTGGGGAATAGAAGGGTGGAAAGGAAAAAGAATGTCGTGAAGAGAAAAGTTACATGAGCGGCTCTGCTGCCCGCCAATAAAAGAAAAGATACTTCAACTTTAGCTTCTCGTCGATAATGCCACTCCTCGGGTTGTGATCCCACACTGAACCCCCGACTTTATGCTGCGTTAATCGCTACATTGTCACATTGCCATCTCTGATGCCCCTAGTAAGTGTAGAGGGCTAACCAATATTAGCAATCTTCCATTCGTGATCCATTCATTATCATTGTCGTCGTTTAAGAGTCGAAAATAGCACCGTACGCGGGGACACCACGAGTCGTCATGCCATAGACGACCTTCTCCGTCACCTTGGGGTTGGAGATGATGAAGACAGCCTCGGCGTTGCATTCGTGAACGAGTTGGTACACTTCCCGAACGATGTCAGGGTATCCCTTCTCGTGAGTGTTCCAGATAACGGCGTTGGGGTCAGCTCGCTTGACCTCAGACACCACCTTCGAACCATATGTTGCGTGAGGCTCTCGGGTACTCCAGAATACACGGCGAGGAGTGACGTCAGCGAACAGAAGCGACAAGCAAGGGCCGATACCAGATCCGGTGGCGACGACGACAATTTGCTTGAACAGCTTGGAGGTGTAGAGAAGACCGTGGAGGGGAGCACCACGGACCCACAGCTTTCGCTCGTTGGGCTTCATGATTTGCTTCTTGGTCCAGTCGCCAGCGTTACTGACTACGACGCTGAAGCCGTTGATCTTACCAGACTCAGGATCAGTGTCAGGGATGGTGGCAAAAGCGTGCCACTCAGTCAAAGGCTTGTCGCTGATCTTGAGACCGTAGAAAGGTGCCATGCCCCGGTACTTGAAGTGTAGACGGGTGGCATGGTCACTGAGCTTCTCAGGGTACACGGTGCGATGGCGCAGACGAGACCAGGAAGCGATGGTGCATGAAGTTGAAATGCAAATACACCAAAAGTTGGGAGAATGGAGAAGGACGTAGCCAATCGAGGCATCCCATTGTCTAGCAGTGACTCTGGCGGAGAAGATGTTGTGAATCCAGAAGGTGGTCAAAGCAGTCCAGCCAGCGAATCTGTGGAATGCCTCAAAGTAGTCGTGGAATCTTCGGCGCAGGTCAGGGTGAGCTGAAGTTAAGATGATGATGAACATAGAGACCAAGATCCAGCTGGTGATCATGTTCACCAACTCATCAGTCACTGGCTCGTCAATCCAATCTTTCGTCGCTAATATCGTATATAGGAGATACCATACTACTGCAGCTGTTCCCGCACCACTGTGGCCACCTCCGTAGTGGAAGACCTTTGCAAGTCGCTTTCGGATGTAGAGAGGCCATGAGTGAGGGACACAAGTGCAGATTTCATAGCATAGGTTGACGAACTCCTCCTGTCGGAACAAGATGCTAACCATGAGGTTGGCTGATGCGGCGCTACCCACATCTCGCGAGTTAGGGTTACCCTTGTTAACTACCATCAAGGCCACAAAGACAGACAGGTTGGCGGCAAATATGACACCGAATATCTTCCTGTATGAAGAAGCATATTTGTCTAGAGTAGATATGTCAGTGGTGTAACTTAGAGATACATCTTTGGTGAAGACTTACGGCGGACTTGTCGACTAAGCTCGGATCCGAGTTGGTCTGGGAGGATTGCACGCTCGGAGACTCTCTCCACTTGCTTCTCACTGTCGCCTCCCTTCCCAACAGAGTGTATCGAAGGAGTGGTAGTACCCGTTGAGGGTCCGGCAGACGGCAAGGTTGAAGCGATGGGTGTCGGTGCCAAATCGAAGGCACCCGACTGTCCCTTTTCAGAATAGTTATGCGTCATGGTGAAAAGAGGATGAGGATGTCTTTCTTTGATCTTTTGGATTATATTTCTGTGGGGTTGGTTGGCACGAGGAATTCCAAAATCGAAGGAGACGACAGGATGAACGAAAGGGATATAAGTACTAGTAAGGTTTGAGATTATCGGCCTCATCTATGCGCGATGAGGTCGGGGCCTCATACGTCCTCAGAGTTACTGTTCCTCCCCGACCTATCGAACGATACGTCCTTTTCCATATCGCAAAGATCAACGATGCCCCAGTCCTGCAAGGTAGGAGATGCGGGCCTAGATGGGCGTGGCGCACATCCCCAGTTTCAACGATGATGGAGTCAACCAAGCTATCAAGCTTTGTATCTTGTTTGCTTTGCCAACTACCCGAAGTGGGAATTCTCCACGTTGATCCCAGTCAATATCGCCTCAAATCTGATCTCGGAGCCCACAAAAGAACAAGCATAGCATGCGGGCATGATCCCTAGTAGGTTGCGTGTAGGTGGCTGCTGTCATTGTGGAGACCGAAGTCCCTAGATTCAGGAACCGTTAACCGCAACACAACATATCTGTGCATATCTGCACACCACGTCGGCACATTGTTAAGAACCGGGTGTCGAGCGGCGTGGTGGTTTACTGGGACAATTAACATGCCCAGCCCTATCAGAGGTGCGTTACCAGATCTCGAGTCCAAATCCGGCCATCAAGACCAAGCGAAGAGATACAACTTACTACGCCACATGCTTGCATGCTTTGGCCTAAACAGAGATCTATCGTATTTTTCAGGTGTGGTTCGTTGTGGGATAGACGCCTCGGTGGCTGTTAGTAGAATAGCCAGCCTGAAGGTGCGTATATCATGGGGTATATGAACGATGAACTTCATCGATGTGAGAGATATCATGTGGCTGGTTACATAAGAATAAAGATTGTATCTGGCCGAGATTCAGATATGCTAAGACTGTTTAGCTAGGTAGAACAATTTTGTCCGTTTTTTGCGGCTGGGTTTGTAGGGTTCATAGGTCACAATGGTCATGGGTAAGCGTGAGGTAACAGGTTAGGCGTAGTCACACCGGCGAGTAGGCTTACCCGTTGTTGAGGCTGAGTGACAACTTTGGCAGGTAGTATCGGGTTTTTATCTCTACCGTGTTACGAGTTTTATTCTTATTGGCTTAGACACGATGGGTCCCCCCCCCGCCCTCGCATCGACTACTAAGAGGCCTACCTCCTCTATGGCCATTTACTTACTACATATTGCCATCACGTTTTTCCATGGCTTGACTCTGATGGCTGCCCATTTATCATCCCGTCCATTTACAGAACTCTTCGTGGTTCGTTCGGTAGTCAGCCGCAGATATCTAGATTCACGTTCTTTCGGCGGGGGACCTGAAAAGGTAAAGTTGTGCTAAACGATGTGACAGGACAGACTGCAAGGTACTCGCGAGTGATAGAAAATCAGACCTGTTACGCGATAGAAACCACCGCAGGAGGTAGAGAATTCATACGCGGTAGGTATCGAGAAGCTCAAATCTTGGCGTCGCCGCCAAGGTCGACTCTACAAGGACCGGGTACCTAGCAAGTGATATCCACAATTGTCTTAGCTACCTGCTGCGTCGGTAGGTAGGCTATAATACGTGTTCTATATAAGCTAATTCCTCTTGAAAATGCTTGTTTATCAGTCGCTTTACACAGCCGAGTTAAGATAACCCCCCAGACGAAGATATCGTATTGTACCAGAAGCATATAGGCCGTGATTATAGCTTCTCGAACCTTTCTAAGCTTCAATTTAACCCGCAAACGGGATAATACCTAACCCTAACGTGCGATCGTAGCGATCGGCGCTCTCGGGATGGATGATCTTCTCGGGGATCTTGATCCCTGCCGATTCGTACACTACATCAACCCGCAGCGCCCAGAGGAGGATCCCGTTACGTGGATTCAGCTTGCTCGTCCCGAAATCTTGAATACTACTGCTTTGTCATTAACATATGCCAGATACCTATGCCAGATGCCTCCAAGGTACTTTCGATCCCTGTAGAAGCCTATGTGCAAAAATCCAGGCGATTAAATTCGGGTCTTCAACATCATCCGATACGGTGACACTATTGGTGCCATCCATTAAGAGTCTCGCATGTGATTGGCCCACATCGCATTTCAGGGGGGTCGTTTAAGATGCGTCGCCTTCGCAGCCTGGAGATTGTAACCCATCCAACCTTATCTGATTTTATAGGATGATCCAGTTTTCTTCAACATCGCGTCCAATGACATCAGGTCGTCGTTTGAGGAAGTCCAGACTTCAGGACCCTTATTGTTTCAATACTTGCCCTCCATACAATCCCCTCCCATTCACATGCCCAGAGATAACCAGCCCCAACGATCCGGTCTTCTTTACCAACTGGGCGGACCGTGATCACTATATTTTACTATGACTCGTGGGCCTTGCACTCACACTTACACTACACTGCTTACACCTAGGGCTGTAGCTAGGATGCCTTATCATAGTAAGCGGCATTAGTATAAGCTTATGAGATGCTATTCGTCGAGGCGATCATCCCCATTTGAGACTGGGCTCCGAGTAGACAGTATTCCAAATGAAGAAGCTGGTCCAAAGGAAAACCGCTTTCGGAACAGCACTCATTGAGGAATTATCCTAACCATCTCGACATATTTGATTTGAGGATAACATCTCGTCGCGATTTGAATCATACCTCGCTCATCGAGATGAAACAGGGCCAATGCCTCTGACGCCAGAAAAGCGTATTCTTGCGTGTGAATGCGTCATTCAGCAATCCTCATTGCATCCAAACGCACCATTACGCAAGGAAACCACATGTCTACATGAAATTCTGGGGTGCAGATAACTTCGCCACGTTCATTTATGTTAGACTACGTTCAATCTTGCCCGGTGTTTGCTATGGGCGCATTCCGAGAGGTCGCAATCTAGATAATATGGGGACTGAGAAAATATCTATACTTCTCGGACGATGTCGATGTAGATCGAGCTAAAGATTCGGCATACAAAGTTATCCGTGACGCAAATCGCTATAGCCACCAAATGCCAGGAACTTTTTTGTGCTACGCTAGATTATCTATGCTGGCAACACGCTCACAATCATAGGTACCTACCTAGTTTTTGATAACAGACGGATTTTCTTTAGTAAAATATGCAGAAACACTTCAAATAGTCCTATCACGATGCAGTAGACTGAACTTTCAGGTTTTGATAGCCTCATAGGCACCTGCATACTACCTAATGCACCAGCTACCTATAAGACCAAGCAATAATTATACTTGGCACTTGCCAAGTTATCAACTATACCCAAAACGAGACAACAGTCACATGCTTTGGAAAATGAGATAACATGCGCTTCTTTCCAGAGACGGCGAGCCGGCATGTTACAATAAAAACCGGCGATGGTTGAGATCGTGCTTGAGAGCGAGTTAACTACTAGGTAAGATAGGGCTTAACTTCATCTGAATCGACGCTGACGCTTGATTTTCCGAATTAAGCTTCTAGGTGGTGTCAGGGGCTGACTTGGCGAGATAGTCAGCTAGACTCTCGCAGGTTTCTGTCAACCGGGACATAAAAGTTCCCCGAGGACAGTCCCGAATTCATTTCCCTTGCTTTAGACATGGGAAGATCCCTGATATCAAAAATTGAAGGAAAGTGTGGACACGATTCAAAGCTCAGACCTAGATCTCGACCTGATGTTGACATATCGGTGATTATTTTAATACAAGAACTGAACACCGACGAGTCTTCCTTTTCTTATGAGAATAATATGTACTTTTCTCAAGATATCGTGTAACACGAAGGTCTAACCTAACAGTCTAACTTGACACGCAGCCGGGCATGGAATACCAAATCGCCTACATCTAGAAGAAAAAATTATATTTACAAATCAGTGGGCAAGGCGGTGGACGCAGTCCCTGTTTGTTATGAAAGATTCTGGGATTTGCATACAAATAATGCCTACAAGGCATAGATGCTTCTAAATAACATAGCTTATATCGCCGTTCCCCAGGTACAAGAGCCAATGTACTGTTGAGCGCCATATGATGTTGTTACTTATATTATGGTGATGTGAAACCTCTGGTAAGACTGTTATATGATACTCTGTGTTTAATTGCTGATTATATGCCTGTAATCGATTATTCCGTCGAGATTATAAGTTTGTCTAACTGTGACGGTTTGGCTACACATGAGGAGCCATATCAGGACCTACCGGTGTAATTCTAAAAATGCAGAGCATCTCCCTATCGTTACCTATCAACTTTCAAAAGCTGTTGACGTAGGATGCGGTCCTGTGCGTGGCAGTGAACTGGAGTGCCTATGATTTGATATAGTATTTAATTGAAATTGCTCTATCAACCCGACTTGAACTCTAATTCAAAAGACAGGATCGCAGACTTCATAGACGTTTGACCTTTCGGGGAGACTATCAAAGACTCCATAGCCTGACTTAAAAGCCCATGTTGCCAAAGTCAACCTTGATTGTTCTCCCAATTCTTCCATGAACACTATAAAGTAATATAGCACCTACGAGACCTGCATAGCGGTTAGCTAGTTGACGAGTACATGGGATTCTAAGTGTTACATAACTTTGTTGGATGGATTAAAGGAAGTTGAAAACATACAAATCACCAATTAATTCAAATTGGGTAGCTACGGCTTGATTATCTGGTGAAGCCGTCACATATTATCAAGCGTTACGCTTAAATCGAAGCGCAGCAGCCTAGCTTGGCGAGGTTTGAAGCCTGTGCTAATGGATCACCAACAAGCCCCTTGGGCTCATGTAGCCTTTAATTGATACCGAGCAAGGTGTTGACATTGGTCAATTAGCCGGTTATTGGTTGATAGAAGTGGATCAGTCTAGTATTACCTCCAGTTAGGGGGCTACCTCGCACTCACAAACGAAACAACCATTTACAGCACCTTTCTTCTTCAAGTTTTCATTTACATATATCAATTTTGACTCTTTCTACCAACCCTCAGGAAGCCTGCATTATACTCAGACTTGATACCCTCCACATCAATTTCTCTTTTCCTCCCTTACCTTTCCAAGCCATGACGACTGTAAAAGATGATGTTAGCCCTCCTCACGACATTCAATCGTTCGCCGATCTCGACGGCGCGACTGGAGTGCCTAACGAGGGTGAACCAGATGGTGAATATACTACTTTCTGGAAGTTCTATCGGAATGGTGAGGCATATTTCGCGCAAATATTCAAGCCTAGGCCCGACGTCAACATTGAAGAGGTAAAAGATGCGATGCGAAGAATCCCGGATGCGGAAATATACCCAGAGATACCTGAAGAAGTTAGCCTTAAAGAAATGGCAACAACTGGAAAGCCAGATAACGAATTATATATCAAGAGGCCTTCCCTTCTCACGTATGAGACCTCCCAACCTCACGAGTGGATTCGTGGCGTTTTCTGTAAGTATCTGGCATGCCTGTTATCTCACCATTATTTCTCTCAAAACCCCTTTATTAACTCTGCTTGATATAGTGGGAGAGGCTCGGATAATGGAGCAGGTATCAAGCATACAGCATAAGAATATAATTCAGTACTTCGGCTGCCTGAAGAGAGATAGACGTCTAGCGGGAATCGTTCTGGAGCGTCACAAGTGCAGTCTCATGGATTTTTTCATGTGGCAAATGGACAAGGACAAGGATAAGAATGGCACTATAAACTCACAGCGCTTCATGGAGGAGCTTGAGTCGGCAATCTTGCACCTGCATCAGGCCGGACTAGCGCACAATGACTTGAAACCAAGCAATATACTACTGGATAAAGATAATTTGCCAGTATTGATTGATTTTGGATCCTGTCGGCCGTTTGGCGCAAGGCTCATGGAAGGGGGGACACCCGGCTGGTGCGATGGCGAAAAGCTAGTCATGTTTTCCGACAAGGAGCATGATCTTTTCAGCTTGAATAAGATTCGAGAGTGGCTGGCTGACCCTGACCGAACATTTAATGGCTAGTTAGAGAGCGACGAATGAGTGATCGTGAGCTCTTTTGAGCCCATTTCATTATTAGGGGTGATTGTTAGTGTACCACCTATCCCGTTTGTCGGGACTCGAATTCGGCGGTCAAATTTGTAAAACCAACTTCGATAATTTCCTTCTTTTGGTGCTTCATCTTCGTAGGTACCCAGTCATGGGGACTCACTGTACTTGAGCATATGTCATAGGATCTTCCATCCCACCATACCATTTTTATATCGTGTAACAAGCCACATAAGCCACCTGTAGGTAAGCATCGTAGACCTACCTAGTGGACTTCAGGTGCTAAAGTTTAAGGGGCTTTAGCGGATGATTATAGCGTAAGTAGCACCTTAGGACATAGGTCATAGGTATTAACGGGCTATGATAAAAAACCCCCTTTTCAATCACATTTCAACCACAATTCAACAACGGCTTGGCAACGACTAAATGATAGATCTAATGTACGCTACCTCTAGGTAGGTCATATACTAATGTAACTAATATTATTGAATCCAATCTCAAAGGTGTTCTATTGCAAGCTAAATCTTAGGTATCATATCAAATGCTTTCGGCATATAAATAAAGGCCTTGATTTGATCATTGCTAAGCCGCTGTTAAGTTCTTGTTGAAAAAGGGGCGCTGAAGTGTGCTGAATTCCTCTGCCACTGGTAATTACACCGGACTCAGCGAGAAAATACAGTGTCCATACAGTATCGAGTTCCTATTAACACTATACCTACTCAGATTCTTTTCCCAGGGCGTGTCGTCAAGTACATAGCCAGATTATGCGAAACTTCAAAGGGAACGAACTAATTCAGTTTCCAATTACCTCCTATGTACCAACCCAGTATCGAATTACTGTCCATAGAAATTTCAGGTGATACCTACCTACATTTGTGTATATCACGTACCCCTTTTCGTAGGTACTTTTTGGCAGGAATGCTTTGAGTGGAAGATTGCTGACTGTATAATTTTATCGACCTACAAATATAGACTGTCTGGAACGTTCGTCGAATTATCGGCACATCTTGGTTTCCTATCGAAACTCAGTTGAGCAGCTTTCTCATCACCAACGTGCTCATTATAAATAGGTCAGACTTCGCCTCCTGTTGTCTAATAATAGCCACGCATAAGCTACTTAGCGAATGTTGACATAAATAGGTATCGAATCGAACGATCTAGCTTAAGAGAGATGCTGTGAGTGCTTGAACGTATGGTAAGCGGAAAGCAATGTATGACCAAAAGAATTCAGCCCAGAGAGGGGCAATTGACGATTAATAAGATATTTAATGATCAGTGATGAAGGTCTAGACAAATCCATGAATCTCAATTTAATCGTAGATTTTATACAGTGCTGTATGCAGCCCTGTCCCTAACATGCAACTCTCATTGCAACGGTAGGACTGGACTAATCTCGGCCCTACTAGAAGGTAGGCGTCGCATGCATAGTGTCTGGCCGCGTTTACGACAATAGCATTGAGACATACATACATACTGCAAGAGACTAACCGGGCTGCCGTCAATGCTGCTCTTAAGGCAATCATAAAACGCTGATCATAATCGCATCATGAATGGCTCTGGGGTAGACAAGAAAAATACGTTCTTTAGGTAGTTTGTTTGAGCCGTAGGTATCTAGTTCATCAACACCATCAGGCCCTTAAAACGTCCACATGATAGAGTATTGATGGTAGACACAGACCTAGTTATCTAAAGTAACGAATCAAACACTCATCTATATGTTATCTGCGGTCAAATAACAAGCTGGTATAGGTACAGTACTCACCTATGTCTTAATGACATTCTATCGAGTCCATTGGTAGTCGCTACCCACCTATTATTTATCATTCTCAACAAATCGAGACAAGTTCGCACGTATAGTTCATATCTTCATTACTATAAAAAATACTTGCGCAAATGCTTTTCAAAAAATCAATCATGCCATGCAACGCCAGGGGGACCTGTGTTCCCACCCGTCCGTCCGCCAACGCCTCAAAGTAGACCTCAAAGTAGATCCATATGTACAGTACAGACATTTCGTAATCACCCCTTCCGTCTGAACAGCAGGACGTTATTCCATTCTATTCTCCTAGGCATCTCTCATCTCGGTACCTAGTCCTGCCCGTCACTCCCCATCACTCCCCGTCATCCAATCTCTCCCCCAATTCCCACCCACGCTGCCAGGCCCTTCGTTAATATCCCAATCGCGCTCCAGCCGCCACGCGTCCTTGCCCTCGATGCCCATGGCGATCAAATCGCACCCGCGGTGCCCCCATTTATCCGCGAACACGCGTCTGCCCGCATCAACCAGGGTCTCGACACCGGCCGCGAAGCCCTCCGGGTCGCGGTAGAACGGATCGTCCTTGCCGCCCATCTGGCGGATCTGCCACTCGTTGCGGCGGGTGCCCTCGTCCTTCCACTTGAGGTCCTGCATGCGGCCCGCGACCTCGATCAGGTGCGCGAACGTCTCGCCCTCCTTCTCGACCCACGGGTACATGTCCTTCTCGCGCTTGAGGTCGGCCTCGTGGTGCGCGCGCTCGTCCTCGCTGCTGCCGGGCGTCTGCTGCGCGTACACCGGGTCCCCCTCGAACGTGGCGTGCGAGCCGGGCAGCCGGAAGAGCACCGCGATGTCGTCGAACACCGAGGCCACGTCGAACACGAGGCCCGCTTCGCTCTGCGGCTGCCAGTACCCCGCCCAGTGCAGCCGCAGGTACATGTCGCAGTCGGATGCGTAATACGGGATCTGCGTGTCCCAGGCGCCGACATTGAGGTATGCGTCGCGGTTGACGAGAGCCAGGTGGTCGAACTGGAAGAAGTGCGTCCCCCAGGGCGGCATGTCGGGTCCGTTGAGATACCGCAGCAGCCCGACGCAGCGCTCGTAGATCGTCGCGTACGGGTCGTGGTCCCAGTCGTGGTCGCGGTCCTTCTTCTTCACGTCCTCGTCGCTGAACACCATCACATCCATGTGGCTCCACCAGAAATGCGGCCAGTCGTGCTCCAGCGCTAGACTAAGGAAATAGTTCTGCAGCTGCGAAAAGCTAAGCAGAGTCGGCGTTTCCAGAATTTTCACACCAAGGATCGTTAGCGCCGTGTGGTTCATGAAGAATGGGTTCTGCAGCTCGAGAGCGCCGTTGCGGTTCGCGTGGAATGTGCCTGTGTTCTCCACGATGTAGATATCCTCTGGTGGCCATCCTGCTGTTATGTAACTACTCACACATTGAAGCAGCAACGGCCAATTCCTCGTAAAGCCGATCAGGAGCGGCGTCGGTTCTTCGACGTGTGGGAAGGGAGGTAGGTTATTGTCGAGGACCGGCGGAGGGGAATCGGAAAACCTGAGATACGGGAAGTGGTCTCCGATCGGTTTGGATGGGGGCGGTTCCGGCTTGTATCTCTTTACATATGGGACATCAACATTGCCCATTGGCTCCTGCACTTTGTTTCCGGGGACGCCTTCGACCGCGGCCACCGCTGCTAGTTGCGCTTTTTCGTCGGCAGTTTTCGCGACCCTGGCGGCTGCAATATCGGCCGGTTCATTCCCTTGCTCCGGACCGTGTAAAGACCCCTTCCCTAAAAAAACTGCATTGCTCACAGCATCATTCAAGGGCTCTCGGATGACATAGTAGACAAGCAGGGCCGCTAGAAGAACTGAGACGTAGCGGAATGCGAGAGGTAGCACCCGGTTCGACACGGTTCGCATCATTGTTCGTCGGTAGCGTTCAAGGTTATTATCTCCGGACCATAGAGGCTCTGTCTAGCATATTGGTCTAGATTGGCGTATAGAGAGCCCTTCTGCCGGAGCTCTCCGAATCGTAGCCTTGGGTGTCTTGGGACCGCCTGCTTGGACTTCGATATGAAAAGTGAGACGTAAGCAATATATTAGCCTGGTTGCCCGATCGGTAGATGAGGTAAGTTTGTTTCAATTAAAGAAACGAGAGAATATGGGCGACGCAAGCAATCAGGGGGGGAAATGCCACATGGATAAACTAAAAGAGGACAGAGAAACATAAGAAAGGGCCGACGAGGAAAGCCGAGAACGAAAAAGGACTGCTATAGTTATCTGTCCCACGTTCATCCCAGCGAAACACGCCGCTCATCCTACTAGTATACAAGCTATCCATAGTGTGCTGCGAGGGTGGTGCTGAATTGAGGGATCACTGTCCCCAAACTCCGCCAAGCCGGGAGAAAGAGATTCAGTTCATTGATTCGCTAGATGGGGCTAGGATCGACGGCTTGGGTTCAGCCAGTTGCCTCGCTGCCGTCCGAGATTTCTAAGCGATCGCTAGGCTCCCTAAGCACAGAATAAGCCACATTGGTACGACTCGCACGACTCGCAATGCGGCAAACGCATCATCTTGCTAGCTACCTGATTAGTGCTGCTACCTTTGATGAAACGGACCGAACTAGAACTGTTTTTCTACATTCTATATTCTTCGTAGTAAGAGTCATGATCGTCTTTATCATGCTAAACTAATCGCATTTCTGGATCTCGAAGATCCACTTGCAAACGTGGCCTAGGGGGCGCAAAAAAAAAAACGGCCAGGGGGTTGGCCAAGGATCTGCAGGAACAAGATTTCGCGGAGCTTGTGAGGGTATTACGTGGGGGAGCCAGTCAGCGACGAGAAACGGGATGACGACAGCGATTCCTACGTCCGGGTGTCTCTTAATTCTTAAAATAGGAATGTTTCGAAAGAGAGAAACATCCCATCACCCCTATAACATGAGACATAGAAAAACGAAAATAGATAAAAACTGATTGAGCGTACATACTATGCCTGCTTAGAAAAACAGGTTATGAGCTACGAAAACCAGGTGTTACATTATTGGTGGCCTCTTAAAGGTTGTAACCCCGGGGGCGTGCAGGGATGACTGTTGGTTTCCTTGCTGCTGTTGGACAGACAGTTGACATTACGACAGATCCTCGCCTCTCCCGGAAGGTCAAGCGAATAACTAAAGACCCATCATTTCCTATCGTCCCTCGATCATCTAGACGGCTCCGGAAACGATGCGGACCGGCCTCTGTTTACCTGACTCGTCGAGAAATATTTACCTACCTATTACTTATAGCTTATAGGTATGTGGTATTCATGTGGGCACCCTTTTAATTTGTCCGGCAGTTTCGTGATAAGGAGCCAGCTGCTACTGCATACCAAGACATCTGATCCAGTGGGGGAGAGTTGCTCTACCCTAATTGGTTTATTCGACTCTTCGGTCTGGGGATCAGCGAGGCGGTGACCTTCCAAAAACTGCTAAACATCGAAGGAAGAAGTATGAATAGGTAAAATAACATGAAGTGAGCAACCTAAAAGAATCAAACATAAAAGTATAAAAAAAATCTCTAAAAGAATTACAGTACGTGTTTTGTTTTGCAATTAAAGATCATACATACAATTCAATTCCTATAGGTAGAATAAGAGTCGGCATGATAATCCCGACTTTGATCATCTGCAAACACCTTTTTTTGACTAATGAAATTGACGTCGTTGCCGGAAGTGTGTATGTCTACTAATTTTCCCACAGGCCGAGAAGAGAGATCGTCGTTGTCGACAGCCCTTATCGAAAAATAGAAGAATTAAAACAACACCTAAAAGAGTTCCGCCAGTGCGGTTAAATAGCATCGATGCGACACTTAGCTCCGGCGCCACTTCGCCCGTTCATCAAAATGATAGTCCTGAACGCCATTTTTTGTTCATCAAAGCTTCTCGTTATCCTACTCCGCCAAATTTGGTATTTGCCCCTTTACTCCCAACGTCCGTTGTGTACACGCCAGTATCACGAACTGGGATCTACTAGGATTCCTCGTTTACCCCGCCCATGAAGAAACCATTCGGTTTGCTCGGTTTCTTTCCCAGCTTCAACATGCTTAGCCTCCTCCTGACCGAATTGAACCCCATCCCGCCATCACTAGGTCTATCAGAGTCCCTCTCGACGACATCGACTATCTCTTTACTTTTGCGTGAACGATCTATCGCCCAATCTGGCGTGGTTGGGTCCACGATCCCGTTTGGGTAGGGTTGGGAGTGTTGGTTCGAGCTGATATTCGTGTCATTTGATTGACTGCGGAATATGCTCCTTCGATTTGAGTTATCCTTGCCTTTGCTTACTTGACTATTAGAATCGCTGTCAGCCCTTGGTTGTTGCAAGTTTGATATATCGCCATTCAACTGCTGGGCATCCTTCTTCTTGCCCCCCAAGAAGCTAAGTCGCGTCCCGCGTTGCCTCATAGAGAGAGTTTGCGCCGCCGCTTCCTCAACAATGCCGGCGCCGTTCGTTAGCGAAATGCTGGGCTTATGTTCCTGAGGATGATGCTCGCTGGTAGGAGACGATCGTTGCCAAGTTGGCAACGGCGTATTGTTAGCAGTTTCCCGGGACGGCTGGACAGGTGCAAACATTGCGATCTCTGGCGCAAATGTCGACAAGAAGTCTGATTAATGTTAGCTAGGTACATTGAATGAGACCGTTGTGAATGCTTACGCTTATGGTAGTCCTCGTATCCCTTTAAAAGGACAGGATTTGAGCTGCGAGAAAAGCTCGTTAAGCACCTCTTAATCATGATTGCATGGTCAACAAGCGCCATCTTGATTGCGTTTTCTTGGTGATTAAGTTCCGGTTCATCTTCATCCTCAGACTGGGGACCGGGTAGAAGCTGACGATAACAGGCAACGCTACTCTCTGAACCAGGCTCAACCGAAATCGCGATCGCATCTACCATGAGTTGCGCGATTTCTTCGTCGTCGTCTTCAGCCAATCTCTTCTCAACCGCTATCATTTCCTGCGTCTTCCGGACAATGCGCTCGAGAGCCGTTTCTTTAGCACCCAACCGTATCGTTTTGACGTCCACAATTTCACTACGCCGTAATATCGTAGGGAAAGGCTCGGCCGCGGTGTATATTATTTTTTCCGCGAAATGAGTTTCGACAGGACCATTAGTACTGCGCTTAGAAGACACCGAGAACGTCTGGGCTTGAGCTGATAGTAGATAATCCCGAATAGGTTGCGGGACCCTAGCACGCTGGAATACTTGGTGGCTAAGATCGCGATGCGGACTAAGAGCCGAAATGACCAGGTACTGGCCTTCTACCTCACTATCCACGTCGCTAGATGTGAGGATCTGAGCAGCCGGATACTGTTCCTGCATACGATCTGTGAAGGCCGATGTACGTTCTGTCGGTGAACCCTCATACACAAATGCCTTGTCGCGTAGATTGAGCGGAAACCCGAGACCCTTGTAAACCACTCTGAAGTACTTAGGTACGAGTTTATCGCCTTTAGCTAACTTTTCGTAAATTGTCGCAATAGCTCTTTCGGTTCTTGCAAGTTTAGCAAAGTCAAACACATTATTCTCATACTGGGCCTGTAGCTCCTTATAAGCAGCGAGCGCACTACTCCACGCCTCTCCATCCTCGAAGTGCTTGATCATTTCGAAATAGATGCGCTCCTTGCGCTCAAATTGCGATTGTTCTGGAAGGTCTGGATCTGTCAAGGAACTGGTTAATCTTGTGGGGTCCCAATCGTATAGCTCGGCGTGGAGGCGAAGGGCCAGCCCGGCTTCTGTATGATTCCTAGCATCAGATTGCAACGCGGCCAGCTGATGGACATAGCGGATGAATATTTCTTCTTTTTGCATATCCCTGAGGAACTCCATAAGCTGTAATCGGTTGATTAAATGAGACGCCTCACTAGTGTTATCTCCACTGTGAACTGCAACGAGAAGATCTAAGAATTCTGAGATGGTTTCGATCATACCCTTCAATGCAGAATATAGAGGATCGCCCGGGATTTGGGATAGCGGCTCAAATCGCTCAAGTAGCTCGCTAACGAATAGCTTTTGCAAGATGCTCTCTGTCATGGTTTTCTCCTTAAAAAAACAGTCCAGGCAATCGATCATCTCCGTTTGAATGACGGAAAGATCCTCGCTTAACGTCCATTCACTAACGATCATAGTCTGGAGTACTTCGACGGCCATTCTCCTAAGGCCTTCATGTACGCTTAAGCAAAGTTCGACTATAGGACCGACCAACGTAGGTACGTATTGAACTTGGTAGCCACCCATCTTCGTCAGTCCGTATCGCATTCGCTCGTCGGGACTTGTCTCCCAGCCGATGGCTTCCCAGGTTCGCCTCAACAACTCGGCCCCATGCTCTCTAACGTCGCCGGCAATTTTCCAAACTGCTCGTCGTTTTTGCTCTGAAAATGTCTCAAGAGCCAAATGTCCACTGCCAACGAGCTTGAGTAACGTGCAGAAAAACATGCGCCAGAGCTCTGTGTCAAAGTCTTCCGCTTCGTCAGGATGAGGTAAAAAGGATTCCAGAAGTATGGTAGCAAGATATTGCAACGTTCTCATGGTAGACTTGTGGTGGTATATGTACACGCTGAGCCAACTAGATGGAAAGGCTTCACCTTGAAGGATACTCATATATACATTGAGCGTATCCTTTAGTAGACTTGTAAGGTCGTCTGCGGCTAATTCAAGCTGCATCCCACTTGGCGAGTTTGCAAGCGCAGATAGAATTGCTGACAACTCTATCAATGCCTCGTCAAATTGAACAGGGTCGCCTGAGATTTGTTTGTTGGGGAACGGGTAGGTCGCAGGGAAGAGAAGCGAAAGCCGGGTCTTTGGTTTCAATTCGGTAGCTTGAATTGACAGGTATGACCCCACAATCTTCGGGATGTAGTCCGGGATCTCAGCGTTAAGATGGTCAGCCTGACTAGATAGCACTGAGCAACAGAGACGAACTTGTTCTTTCCATTGTTCTGTTACCTCATCCACCTGGCCCCAGTGCGGTGCAATCCATCTTACAGTATTAGCACTAAGGGCAGATCGTTGCTCTGGGCCAGAGAAGAGATCCAGCTTCGAGTAGTTGATGATCAGAACAAGCTTGTATAACACCAACTTGCCCTTGACCAAAGCACAGGAATCCATAAAGTCAATAGCAATATGGAGGATTTCTTCGGTCGTGAGCAATCCTGTTAATTCAGGTAACCAGGTGTGGAAATGTTGCACTGCCAGTGTTTGGCTTCCAACCAGAACTGGCGCAGTGCTTCGCATCATCGAATCGAGAGCCTTGAAGATACTCTGAAGATGCCGTGTAAAGCCGGCAGTGCTACCCGTAATGCCAATGCCAGCCTCCTTAACTTTTTGCTGGCCTCTTGCATGCGTGATGAACTTGAGAATATGGCGAACAACCTTTAAAGTAGCTCTCAATTTCCGTGCTGTCTCCGATTCGGTGGGTTTCGTTAGCAGTCGCGTAAAAGACCTCACGAGACAGGGCGTCGCGAAAGGGTAGTTGAATTTGTTTTCGGCATAGTGATCGACTAAGGGGCCCAAATTGAATCGGCGGTCATGAACAATGCCCAGAACTCGAACAAGGGCTGTGAAGACAAGGTCCTCGTACTCGTCATTGCCCTGATATTCGACTAGGATACCGAAAAGGCCATCCAAGACGTCACTCAGTAGTTTGACTACCTCAATCTCAGGTACGAAGATTAACTGCTTCAATAGAGATGGGATTTCATCTCTAGGGCCATCCTTCCATTTTAGCAAGCCAAGAATTATTCGGTCCTGCGAAAATCTCGTGCTGCAAAGATATGTCTCAATTCGAAGAATCGCAAGCGGACCAGTGACGTCGCTCGAATCACTACGAGCACTCCAAGGAAGAGTTAAATAGCCACCTCTACCTCCGGGACCAGCCTGGGCTGTTTGCGTATGCTCGTCGAGTTTATAGAGAAGGAGCGAGTGTAGACCATCGCCTAAGAACGCGTGTTGGTCCCATAACGGCATGTAAGCTATTGCAAATGGCGGGCTAGGTAGGTCAGAAACGGTCAAAACAACGTGTGCCATGCTGACATCGGCAGGTAATAACGATAGTCGGAGAGTTTGGTCCCAGTGCTCGTTGCGCTCTACAGCAAAGGAGCGCCACGTGCTCAACGGTTCCGAATTCGAAGAAGGGTATATACAATCTTCAATTCGCTCTCCCGACAATCGCCTAACTTCTAAAGAAACCATAAGATTTGTTCCGTGGACGTTGCTCGAAATAGTTGTAGCACTAGCCCCGAAACGAGATATCAAGTTCTGTCTCGATAGGAGAGCATCGGTAATTGTTACGTAGATGTCGGATCGGGGCTTCGTTGGTGCACCAGAGAACCCCATTTTGTTGGTTTTGCTAATACCAGCAAGCAGAGTAGGGGTTGCTTTGATAAGGGCATCGGCATCGGGACTGTTGAAAGATTTGAGGTGAATTTGTAATCGTTCTGCCCTTCTCGAATTTTCGTAGTTACCTGATTTACTTCCCAAGAGATCGCGAACCATGCCATCCCATCCCTCAATGGCATCGTACTTTTCGGCGGTGAACTTCGCAGATGGCGACCAAACAGTCACCACATGTTCCGTCTCTTCATCCTGTTTCATTACCGAATTCAGACTTAGTACACCTATGCCTACCATTCTCTCTGCCATCATCTGCGTTGGTTGCGGTCCATCCATAGATTGGCGCGCCGTTCTTGAACCGGCCGTACTCGGGGGCACTGGTCCATCTCTACTCTCAGGGCCATCTGTTCGTGGTCGCTCTTCGGGTTGCTCTGAGAGGGAGTCGAGTTTCGGTCCTCCCCTAGAAAATGCTGACCTCGTAGTTCCCCACATTATGCTCCTCCTGGAACCCTTATTGCTGCCAGAAGAAGCGGGCTTGTCCTTGGAGAACGGCGTATTGGGTGGGCCAAAGGATCCCGACCTCGATACAGGCTTGCCTACGGTAACCTGCTGCGGTGAACGAACTTTCACTATTAAGTACAATTCAGAGTCAGCAGATGGGCCGTCGCCAATGTCAGCGGAGGTCAGGTCGGCGAATAAGGTGCGCATCTGGGGGTTCCTAGTTAAGGAGCCCATCGTACCACCGGCCGGTACCTCAATCATGTAGCTTTCCGAAAGTGTCGTTAGGGTTCCTCCAACTGATTTGCTAACGAGGTACAGCACCAAAGTTGTGGGCTCATTAGAAGAGCCAGCAAAGCTCCTGATGTCGACCATCAGGTGGTGCAACGCAGACAATTCGACATGTGGTTGCGGGGGTTCGTCCAACAAGCTCATCACAGACTGCAGCTTAGTAATTTCCACGACGGAATCGTCACCAGTTAGAACCCGACCTCTCTCATTAGGATCGCGCACGATAACCTCTCCTCCACAGAGTTTATTCCCCCTAACCAAGTCCCAGACTGTTCTTTCCCGGAGCGCCTTGTATTCGCGGGTCGTAAGTAAATTGTGCAGAAATTGCCGCCTGGACAAGTCCAGGGTTTGAATCAGCTGAGATACTTTGTCAAGCTTGGAATATTGTCTGGTAAGAAGAAGGTCGTGGAAATTGGTCGAGTGCCATTCACGCAGACACGACGCGATTTCGTCTATCAAAGGTTCCATGGTAGAGGTAGGCGTCTCGTCACCTAGCCTTAACATTGGGACTGGCGCGGCTGGCTTTGGTGCTCCGGGTTCACGCTTCTTCAACTTGGGACCTCTCGAGACGGTTCCGTTCAAGGCGGTGCCATTGGGTTTATGCGCGTTACCGCCGTTTTCTCCTTCTCTGCCATATGATTTCCTCGTACTCGGGGCCACTCCACTCTTTCCGGAATCACTGCCAACATGTTGCGCATCTTCTTCTGCTTGGTAGTTGCTACTATCTTCCGAGTTCTCGTCACCGTCGCCTAGAACCTCGCGTATCTCGACACAACTGCGAGGAAATATCCCGGAAAAGACGCGAGCTTCAAGCGGTTGACCCTTGATAGAAGTCAGACCGGCTAGAAGCGAGGGGGGCGCCAACAGATATCCCCGTAGCCATTGGCCGTCGGACGTCTCCTCGATAATGTATAGATCATCGCCAATCTCTAAGGGAAGCTCATTCTCGTTCTTGGTCTCGAAAGGGTAGGTCGCGACGGCGAAGGCGATACGGGGCAACGGTTGCCAGGGCATTGGAGCGGTTAGTCGCACCGTAGCTGCGGGTCGGTCAACCGCATATGAGGCGGTAATGAAAGGTGTATAATCAGGCCTGGCCTAGCTTCTCACGCGGGTATGTACGGACGGCGAAGAGTGGGAGATCTAGAGAAGCGGGAAGCGGGAAGGAGGATTAAGAGGATTCGTTCGGCTCCTTCGAAATAGTGGCAAGCGGGCGACAGGCGACACAAGCAACCAAACGGAAGCTTGTCAAAAAGTAAGACCTAGGAAAAGGGGTATGCGATGGTTGAATGACTCGTCTCATAGAGCCGTATTTTTTCTACCGTCACTAATTTGGTTCTGAATCAAAACGCCGCTAGTCGTAATGCCTGGGGGAGGAAAAAGACGTTTTTTTTCGTCGTGTTAGGGAATAATCAGGAGATTGTTTAGAAGAGATCATAGAAGTGATAGAAGAGGACGGGGGGTATCAAAGGTCAGACAAATGAAAAAAAAAAGGAAGTAGGGCTGGCGAAGGAAAGTAATTGATTAGAAAGTCGAAGCTTGTGAGTTAAGACGAAGACCGGCAGAATGTTAAAAAAGAGGGTATTCGCACACAATAGGGTAATGAAGTTTTTGGTTTATCTCTCGTATAGGCATGGAAGAACTTTGATACTCGTGAGTGGTCAAAGTTTTGGCAAGGAACAGGGGTGGCTGAAGATTCTAAACTTTCTAAACCGTTCACTTATGCCACTATCGATTAATATCATTATCCATCCTTCCATTTTTCCATTTTTTTCTCATTATTCCAATTAATTGAGGAATGCTCCTTCCTATCATTAATTATCCCTATCCCTATCCCTATTTTACCTGCCCGCCCCCAAATAACTTTAGCTGATACGACGATACTACTCTGTACCTAAGCTAAGCTCGCAGGTACTTCACTAAATAGTATCAAGATGCGCAAGACGACAAGTCACAGAAAGGATCCATCCGTAGACGGCATGGAGCATGGGTGTGCATGGGTACACAAGGCAAGGACAGACAAGGAGAACGCTAAAGAAAAATAATAATTAAAAAATCAATTAGTGTGTCGGCCCCTGAATGTTGTGAGAGCAAACAGAACCATGGCTTGCATTGCTCCTTGTGCTGATGCAGGAGAATCGAGCCACTAAGGAAACAGCTTTATTAATACTTGGAAGGCATCCAATTGGGGAGGGCAATTGCACTTTATTCCGGGCTGTTGAGCAAAGGTGAAGTACCTGTCATACCTGTCGTACGGTCGTACGGTCGTACCTGCTGTACTCGTACTATGTACTATGTAGTACTACATGTGTCACTCTTCACCACATGAAGATTAGCGTACCTACCTAGTCATCATTTTATGAAGCAGAAACACTGGAGCATTGTATACGTACATTACATAGGTGAAGTGCGGTGTAATAAGTACCGGTATATATGGAAGATACGTGTTTTAGGTACTTCGTAGCTTCCATGTGAACAAGACGTGGTCACATTGGGGTCAATGCACGCACTAAGCATAAATCCACAAAACCCACATGGCACAATTAATTAGTGGCTCTTTTGGGGGGCCTTCTGGGGCTTGTAGGAGGGGAATGGCCACAACCTTGGAAGTTATTGTACTACAACCAACTTCTCCAAGGCTCCTGAGTCCTTGCTAATTGGAACCCTTTAATACATTGAAAACTCTCAGGAAGATTTTCAATTGATTCCACCAAACATCTACACTACATCGTATGCATACACAAATCCACCTTGACATGTGCCAAACCTGCAAACGTCTGCAGTACCACTTCTACCATGCGAGCTTCATTTGGACCTACAGACTTGGCAACCAGATGGAGAATTAAGAATTGTTCACGATGCAATCAAATTTCCTGTGCGAATCAATATCTTATTTTTTTTTCCCCCTTTCGTCTTGTCGTCTAATAATGCCCCATCCCTTTACTCGTTGATCCCCATTCTGCCCGACCTGCCCGTCCAACCCGTCCCGTCCGTTCTCAAGTACGTATGCCAATGCATAATGACAGCAGTTGAACTACTAAAGCGTATTGATGTTATGAACGCTTCAATAATAATCACCGGGTTTTTATGTGATATCTACTTCTATTGGCTTCAAGCCGAGTTGTTCTCCGCGTCGTGGACTGGTTATCGCGGTCATCACTAATGGGCACACACAGATAGACGAATGACAGATCTCGCCCTAACCACACCATCCCAGAAGGCATTTCAGACCAAGGTTAATGTCTAGATCAAGGTCAAGGTCATTTTTAGTGTACACCAGATGTATCTGGTGTATTTGGTAATAGCTAGTAGCTATTGTAGCTACTCTGTACTAGCCTACTAGGTGAGTGGGATGTGTCCAACATGAGATATAAATGAGCTTATTACCACCTGTTCTAATAGGTAATTTCCTTTCGTTGTTTGCTCTCTTGGCTTTCTAAAAATGACCCAAAAAGCTGAAGGGCTGAAGCTCCCTTGCGTGGTATCGACCCAGCTCCGATTATGTCATATATCATTACAGCATATCACAAATGGCATTCGCGGGATCAACGCTCAAAAAATTGATCGACATATCCATCATTCGGCTTGATTTAAGTTATCTATCCGGGACAACCAATTACTTGGATATTCCCAAGTAACCCAAGTTCGCACTCCCGTGTTTCGTCATGTCAACGACGCAGTCAAGAATACCTTGGCTAATGCAGCGGTCCACGGCATGATCCTCCCTCCTACCAAGTAATGTCATTGTGGCATTTTCCCGCATTTTCCCTAGACGGGCATTAGGCAAGATCCTGTCATGAAGCGAAGCCGGCTCCTCATCATCCTTATAGGAGCTTTTAAGTGGCAGTTGCTATGCAAAATACGCCTCAGGCTACCGAGGGGAGAAAATAATACTATTGTGGTTTCTCCATTTAAGTTTTGGTCACCACCGATAGGCTCTACCAGGGCTTACAGTTACCGATAGTTGCATGGTAGTATGGGGAAGATGTCGGCATACGTCTTACTGCAGGTCACTCTAACTCGCCCTGCATTAGCGCTCATCAACTAAAGCAAGTTAGACCCATCGATCTCACGATCTTGGCTTAACATACATGCCTAGGGCCTAGGTATTCAGGGCCCAGACAACTATCATGAATTAGACAACACGTATCCAAAAAGACGTTTCTATAGCACGGCCGTTGCGATTCACGAACAACCGCCATGAGTGATATTAAAATACAGCTGAGTATTAATAGGTAACTTTCGGTTCGATTCTAGAACAGTGTGTCGCGAAACCATTTGGGCGATTCTCAAATACCTAGGTGAAAGATTTACAAGATAACAACGTCAAGTGAAGCACAGTCAAGCAACACAAGCTTATATTGGAACCTATGGACCTAGTAGTGAATGCTAATACCATCAACCACCCGAGACGACCTTTGTCGCAAGTCATAATAAGTATTCCAGCGCTCATAACATTCAATGAAAACACAAGAGACGGATATGTAAAGAGCGGAAGCGCATTCACTCAGTTCGAAATCAACGATAGGAAGCAACATCTTGAATCTCATAATCCTTCAAAAATCCGTATCGACAGTGACGCCTCTCGTGCTAGTGGAAGCATAGCCCGAGTCCGATTCCTTGTCAAGGACCCCGCAGTCAGCAGTTCCTCCAAAGTCAAAAGAGAAGTCGAAGTCTTCCATCCCGCCAATTATGCTCGGTTCGAGAAAATACGAAAGGTCCAATACCGAGCTGTCCCTGATCTCATCCGTTGTTGGAACTGGCTGCTCTCTTGCGGCAGGGACACTTGGCGTGTGAGCTCTCGGAGTTGCAGCAGGAGTTGCCGATGGTGATCGGTCAGAATCTTTGAAGATTTCATACACACAGTTTCTGACAATGTCGGCAAGTCCATCGAGTACCTCGACCTCGACCTTCTCGAACGACTTCTCGACCTTCTTCTGTACGATGTTAGGCAGATCCTTCTGCATCCGCTTCTTGATCTTTTTCCATTCCTCGACACTCTTGGAGAACCGAAGAGCGTCATTACTATCGTAGTCTTTCAACATAGTTAGTATCTCCACGCTATCCATAATCTTCGACGATTCAACTTACAAGGGGTCGGAATGGCATTGGGGTTAGCCTTCGGAAAGAGGATCATGTAAATTTCTCCCCATCTCTGTTCATCAGTCATTCCAGGGCATTGCTTCTTTCTCACTTTCAATTTCGCCTCAGTCGCTTCGTCGATGCCCTGCAGGGCCGGGACTACGTCTAGCTTCACGCAAAGAACCTCAGCTCGAAGATGCCCACCTAGATCTTTACTATCTTCAAAGGGCTCGTTGCATCTAGGGCACGTGTGCTTCGGCAGCCGGTGCGCGCGGTATAAATGCTCCCTATCGCATGGATGTCAGTACAATGGCGCGAATGACTGTCCTACAGCACCTACTTCAAGCGATGAAGCGATGTCCATCCCGGTCCGGCACAGCTTCGATGTTTGACATGCGCTCTTGGATCGTGTTTGAAATACGGACAAGCGTATTTCTTCTCGGTTTCTACCTCCTTCCTAGCCCGTTTACTTCCGCCTCTGCCAGGGTTACCTCCATCGCCACCAGCTGAGGAATCATCCTGCTCGTCTCCACCTAGTCGGCGTTTTGACCGAGTTGAACGGCCTGATTGGCCTTGTCCAGAATTGTTACTTCCGGAGCCTGTACCGCCGGAGTAACCTTGAGGATTTCCTGAAGCTTCAGATGCTTCGTACGCATCTTTTAAAATGTCAGCATTTCACGTTCAAATCAAGGCATTACGTTCCAAAAGGAATATGGGTGTCACGCAACAGAACAATACGAAAGTTATGACATACTAGAGATGTTAGTATCGTTTCAAACAAAAGGACGCGAGGCCGTTTATACTAACCAAGAGATAATTTCCAACCTTTTATTCAGCCACTGATTGAATTTCGCCATGACAAGAGCGATCGCCTCTTGCTTCTTGATGGCTACGTACTGATCTGGGGTCAGCGGCCTCTTACCTTCGTGGTCGAGCTGGCAATGGCTGAGTCTTCGAGCAGCACCTGTCTTCCTGTCGCTCTCCATAGGATCGGCTGATCTACGCGACGTTTGTGAAAAGTCCCCAGATTTATACCCAACGCTCTGTATGTTCAGTTCTTCCGTACATACATTAAAACCAGCCAGACATTGCTTGGGGCCTCCGTTCACAGATCCAGCCTCTGTAACGAGCAAGTCCAAAGCCTGTGTCTGATCGGGATAAGCTACAGATGTAGCTGTCCCGTTTTGCTATGATGAGGGTAAGAATTGTTTCGTATTCATTCTTCAAAAGACCTTACCAAATTGCCGACGCTTATCGGACCTGCTAGTTGGGGCTGAGTGATGCTATTCCTCAAGATGGTCGAATTCTTGACCATGCTTCGCTTGATGCGACGCTGACTACGAGCGTAGATAATCTTCTCCCACTGAGAAACGAGTTTCGCTTTAGTCGCGCTCCAAGTAGTCTCCAGGGAGTTAAAAGAATTGATATGAATGTGGCGGTCCGGCTGTAGCCGTGCTGCAAGAGGTTTGTGATAGGGGGCGTACTGTCTGTAGGGGTACTGATGACGACGATAATCCGAGACAGAACTCGCTAACGTAGGGTCGTGATAAGTCAGTAGATCTCGAGGTCTTTGAAGCATTTCTCCTAAGTATGATGCGAAGTCATCACGCAGGTGACGATACAGGGGTCGTTCATAAGCAGCATTTATTATCAACCAAGAGGATCTAGGTCGAGTAAAAAAACAAAATATTGATAATGAGGACAAAAAAAAACAATCTTGAAATGATTGATTTGATCTATTTGACCCCCTTGCTTAGAATATCTCTGAATTTCTCGGAAAAGGAGCGTTGAATGTGGTGGGTGAGATGATAGCTTCCTACCCCAGCTCAAAAACCACGATATTTATGCCTCGCCAATTCTGCGCAAAAGCGCAAAACGAAGTGGAGATATGCGCAAAATCTGACAATCTGCCCTGCCAATCACGCCTGCAGCGACGTGCTCGATGCTGATTGCGTGGAATGTCTCGGAGACGCAAGGCGATAGGACCTACCTGTATCGTGCATAACACGCCTCCGCGAGCTTTGTGCCTGAGGACTCAGCAGCGCGAACCTCCTAGTCATAAACCATCTGGGTTAGGATCGAGGCTGCGCGGAACGTACTTGAGTTCAACCTGCTATTGTGAATGATTCATAACTCGGAGGCGATCGTAATGGATTGAGCAAAGACTCGATGTTGCTGTCGCGCCACGGCGCGCGGCGGAATGGCCGTCCATAAAATGACTTCGTGATCCAGGATGGTGGTGAGTATTGACGGACAACATCACGATAGAACCATCATCCATCTGCCCTGAGTAATAATCCATCTCAAGACAACTTCATTTCAGTCACCTGTTGAGCAAGCCAAAAAAAAAAACGCCAGCTCTTTTTCCGCCTGTGCCTGTTTTCACGCAGATCCTTAGCCCTAGTGTCACTCGACAAAAGGCAAGATATAGACGTCATGTCTCAAACCGCCGCTGTCCCTACTCAAGTCGCTAGCAACCAGTAAGCAAGTTACTCTCAGGTCAAGCAACCCCTATGCTGATATGACGAAATAATAGAGGCCAACAAGGGTCTGCGATGATTAGATATTATCTCGCTGCCGAACCTAGCACAACGACAGAAAGGCTCGTCCAGGGAAGGATAAAGTCCGATCAAGAGATCGAGGACAGCATGAAGCAGAAGGAATCCCAACTAGACGCACTAGTGAGGCAAGTCATGGGAGGGCCATCTCAGAAACTCTAGAGGAGGCGACATCTTCTCACTCAGATGCACACAACTGTAAAATATAAAAATCAAACAGAAAAGCTGGGGATAAAAAAAAGCGATAGACGAGAGCTAGAGATATAAAGGGGGAGAGAGCATGCGAAGATGGGAGATGTAGTTAGGGCAAGAGGTTTTATATCATTTTCTCGTCCCCGGATTTAGAAACAAATTCTGGGTCTGAGCGTCTAATACAAATACATAGTTGGAGGGATTCCACACCGCCCTTCCCATTTTTTCGCCCACAGATTCCGAACTTGCATAATATGGGAGAATCCTTTTTTCTTCTTCTTCTTCTTCTTCTTCTTTTTCTTCTTCTTCTCGTTCTCGTTCTCGCGAATGCCAGTAATCCATGACTTACATATGATTTATCTCCCCAATGGAAGAGCGGTTTGCTTACTCCAATGTGTAAGGGAGGTAGGTAGCCCGTTTCAGCAGTGTGTGTATGGCGTACGACGAGCCAAGTCGTCGGCGGCCGCCCTCCGTCGTGTCCGATCTCCAACCAATGAGTTCGGGGGCCCCACGACGAGCGACGCGGACATTGGCCGAACCGAACTCCAGACCGTTCGTCGGGCAGCAATTACGAACCATGGGACCGGCTCCGAAAGACACGTCTCCATTCATTGTCGCGATAATGTCTTGCTTGGGTCACCTGTCGACTAGGTGACACTTGGGACCACTGGGCCGCATATGGACCCGCTCTACGCTCTCTCCTCTTACTGAGCAGGATCAGGACGTGGAAGTGTTGAGCATTTCGTTTAGACGGCTGAAAGGGCGCATATGTGCGTATCCGAAAAGATCATATGGAAGACGCGGACTTATGGCTTCGTGTAGGTCTGCTATGATGATATGATGATGATAATGGAGTAAATGGGAATCCTTGCTCGCGGCGCTGTAAGGAGGCCTGCCGCAGCGCGTTTTCCTATTATTAGATCGATGAGTATCCCTCTTGAGGTATGTTTTGCGAGGTTCTAGTATATCGCAGCGTGTTCTCCATTTTTATACCTAACCCGAGACTTTGGAAAGGGATCAGCACAGCTTTGCGGTCGCTCGGGAGCTAGGTATCATTAGTGAATCCCAGCTAGGTCGAAGAGTATAGTTCTTGATATATGACCACCGCTGCATCAATGAGATATGTCATGGCAAGATGTCTTCACTTTCCCTAGAAACCGCAAGTATTGATAATGCGATTTACCGCGCCAGATCACCCATAGACAGTAGACTTTTCGCATACACGCAACCTATTACTCACGAATAGGGCCCTTCGCTTTTCTCCCATAGTACCAGGTAGTCCCAATAGCACCTCCAAGTTGTCAGCCATTATCTAGTAGCCCCCTACCGTCCCCGTAGATCACAAACCTCGGGCTACCATTTTAGCGAACCAGAATAGCTTCCATAGCCGGAGATATCACTATGCCTCTGCCACCCCATGCCGCGTGTGCGTGTTCCTATACTACCTATTATCCCCTAGCCACAGATCTTGACCACTTAACCCAAACATCCACAAATCAATACTTCCCCCCCAACCTCTCCAAATCCAACTCCTGCAGCGAAACCAAAGACCCCCGATCCCCCTTCTTCTCCCCATGAACCAACTCCCTCGTCCGTCCACCACTCCCCCTTTTCCTCCCCGCCGTAACCCCCACGCCAGACCCACCTCCGCCATTCCAACTCCCCCAACTCTCCGCCGTCTCGCGCGCGTACGACTCCGTCAACTCGCACAGATCCTTCGCGGACGACGACAAGCCCTTGATCTCCCCATCCCCGTTCCCGTTCCCTAGCTGCGAGCCACTATAACCCCGCGTCCCGTCCCCGACCCCCAAGCCCCTAAGCGGCAACGGAGGCGAACTAGCCGGCGTAAGCGGCGACACGCTGAAAGTCGGGGACACGGGATGATACGGCGGCGGCGGCGCAGGTAGCGCACGACTAGGCGGGGGCCCCACCGGCGTCCCCCCCACTCCTCCTCCTCCTCCTACCTCCCCCGGTATATCCAGCCGCCCCAGCGCGCGCGAGGGCCTCGTCGGCGACGACAAAGGCGGGGTCTGCATCCCCGAGGCCACTTGACTCGACGTCCCGCCGCCGCCGCCGCGTCCGCTACTATACGAGGAGCTGCCGCTGTCGCGCAGGAACTGCGGCGCGAAGTGGACCGAGGACGGGAGGGAGGGCGAGCCCGCGGACCGCGCGGTGTTGGGGGGTGCGGGTTGGCGGAGCGCGGGTTTCTTGTCGCCGAGGGGGTGTGGGGCGGTGGGGTGGTATGCGCGGTCTTCGGGTGCGCCGGCGAGAGAGGAGATGGGTGTGCCGCTGTAGAATGGGCCTTGCCCTTGGCCTTGCTTCAGCAGTGGCGGCAGGAATCTACGGTCGCTGAGGCGAGCGGGTGGTGTGAGGGGGTGTCCCTTAGCCGGGGACGGCGGGGTGATGAGGGGCGTGTGGGAGCCGCTCGGGGGCGAGGAGGAGGAACGCGGGTTCAGGCGGGGTGCGCTGTTTGGGGGGTGGGAGTCCCTCGCGCCGGCGAAGCTCATGGGGCGGGATCGGCGGCGGTTGATCAGGAAGCCGACGAGGAAGAGGATGGCGATGATTGCTAAGCTCGAACAGATCCCGATCGCGGCCTTGCTGCCCTCCGTGAGGCCCATCGTTGTACTTGGTACCGCGCCGAGCCCGGACGCAGTGGAGTTCAGCTTTGAGCTTAGGGACGTGGCCGCTGCGGTGGCCGAGGAGGTGGGGGTGGCACTCTGTATCGCTGATGGGCTGCTGTTCGATAGCGAGGTTGGGAGGATGGACTCCCCTCCAGCTGATTCTAAATAAAGGAGTCCAGTTAGAGGTCCTAGTAGCAAAGTAGGCCCTAAAAGGGGATTTACCATTTGTGAGTGAACTACAGTTGAAATTGTTTAATTGAGGTGGCCCCGGGTCATATATCAAGTAGTTGCCAACACTAAGTAACGTTAACGGCTGTTCTCAAACACAACTATGATGAGGCGGCTCACTTTTGGCATTTATTAATTATTAGATCGACGCTGGCTGGCGATTCGAGTCAGTCAAAGGTTAAATGTAATGCCCGTGAGGGAGACGAACGACTCTGTCCTTTCACCTCCGTGACGACACCACAGTTTGTTGAGTCGCAGCAATATAACCTCCATAATTCTGTGCTAGGCTGACGATCTGCTAGTTGGCTGCAAACGCCCGGGAACCCTCCGTGTGTCTTTCCATACCATTCTTCAACGAACTGGTTATAACATCTGTCCACACATGGTTGCTGCCCGTCTCGAATGCCGATCCGTATCTGATTCGGGTAAAATCTATCGTCAACTTCCTCTCCACATCTTTTCTCTATACCGAGCCTAAGCTCCTTTGGTTGGCTTCGGTGCTTAACAGCCATCGCAGTTAATGGTTTAGAGCTGACACGTTTCTATCATTTGCGAATATTTATACGGAAGGAGAAAAGACCAGGAATAAGAGGCATATTTGAGGGTTAACTGAAAGACCAATATGGTGGGATGCGGTGAGGGGGGCTTAAACGAGTGTAAAGAATACTAAATTCTTCGATGAGCAACACTTCTAAATGGAGCCACTACCCCCAGCCAAAGTAGAGTCGCCGACCGTTGTGGCGCCTGCAATATATCTGCCATGTGCACACATACCTACCTATACATACGTACATATATACCGTTATCAGCCTCCGGTTCTTGGGAGCCATGACACAATGCGATGACGCTTCACACGACAGGAGGCCGTTGTGCCGAGAGTGCGATCTGGGGTGGATGGCGTCCCGACTGTCCTGACTTTCAGCAGCAGTACAGCGCATTTACAGCGCAAGTAAGACAGTGTGTGTCGCACGAGTCCTGCATCGAGCCGTGCCGGACGATAATCAGTCTCGTATGGGACAAGGTGGCGGGCTAGACGGGCTGTACGACTTCGTCAATGGAAGGTCGAGAAGGTCTGCAGACATCCGCGGAATACCTCTAGAAGAATGGGTTAGATACAGCGGGAAGTCACCATATCGCATTCGAGCGATAAATACGACATCATTTCATGTGATGTGTCGCAGAGCTGATAGGTAGCCACGCGTTCTCAGCAAGATTTGAATGTTGGATTTTCCAATGTTGAAACAGCGCACAGCACAGACAGAAATTTCTGTGGCGGCCGAGATGACCCCCGAAGAGCTGAAAAGCTTCCATAGGCTCTGATTGCATTATCATAGGCCATGAGGCTACAGATGATCGAGATGTTCCGATTGTTGCTGAAAGATCAAGTAGCTGTGGAACGTCGCATATTATATGCTTACCACAAGAAATACGGAAGTTTATAGGCCACTGCCATTCTCAGCTGAAGATATATCTAGAGATTCAGCTAGGTGCCCAGAACTTTAATAGCTTTATCTAAACTGTTTGGAATGGAATTCAACAAGTGTGGCGAATTGTAAAGGCGAAATTGAGAGAAAAGGGTGGACATCGGGTCCAACAGGAACAGAAAATCGCCGATCCAATGACTTGACGCTGTAGGCGAACAGCCACAGGACAATGTGGAACGCTACGAGCCGTAGGTCGTCCAAGCTGTGTCACTATATCATCGTGAATATATCTCAAAATGGTTGGAAGTTCTCTATGAGGGTTTGTCCCTCCTTATTCTAGATGATCGTTGACAGGGTCAGCATCCTCGATTAGGAAATGAGTGTATGTCGAGTAAGATGAAAACATGTGACGGTGGATCGTTTGCTGCATGATTCGCATGCTGTGTTTGCTGAAATTGAGAAGTAGATAATAGGGCCAGTTTCCTGCAGTGAATCAATTCATTGATAATATGGTCGATGTTTTCTGTAGACGGTGAAAGATTTCGAAGAGGTATGAGGTATGAGGTATGACCTAAAATATGCATCTTCTCATCATCGATCAATAGTTCTGTCTCTCTCTGTCTCTGATGTTTCAAACATGGAGAAGCACTATCAAAACTGAATATCGCATGGATTTGACCAACATTAGAGTATACTAGGTATCCTAATGTATAAATCACAGCCTATCCTCGATACCCGTAACAAGACAAACCAGAAGTGGTTTCTCAGCGAGGTTCGTGGTTTTTCGTTTGCCGTTTGCCGTTTGATGTAATGGCTAATATTCTGATAAAGATTTTGGGGTGTTATACGAAAAGGCTCAAGCTACTACTAGGTATTATCTAGTAGCGAATAGCTGGTTACCTACCTACCTAGTAGGTATGTTTAGGGTAGATCTATGATCGGGTAGCACCCCATAACCCCATAAGCCTCGGGAAACTATCCGAAGTTTGGGTCATAGAATTGAACAACGCGCGAAAGGGGTAGACAGCAAGATGAAATGCGAGTCTATTACCATATTGGTAGCCACTTATACCACAGAGAATTAGTGTATTTCCCATGTTTATGACGAGGTTGTTGATGATAGATCTTGGCGCGTATGCGTACCTAGCTTTATTCAGAAGGTTGGACAGCGAGGACATGATCGCTCTGGGTATGGCAGACTGCATAAATCGTCAACCAAGGCCTGCACAAGCATGCCAAGGGGCGTTTTATGCGAGGATGATGGAAATGATGGAAATAATGGGAATGAAGGGAAGACTGCATATATATGACCCTATGTTGGAGTTAGATTCGACGGTCTAAAGAGCTTTTATGAACTTGCGAGCCTCTGTGATAACTGGCAGTCGGAGACTCATGCGTGCTTATCAGCCATCATCAACGACTCGACCTGTACCGACTTGACCATTTCAGCAAATAGTCATCACCGATTAGATCTGTCTCGATGTCGTAGCTATATTTGATACCGACTCCCATATTAGTTGAAACTGGTTTAGCGCACAGAATTAATCTTGGGTTGAGAATTCAGATTTTCGTATTGATCGCAAGGCATCTATGGATGTAAATGAATAAAGTAGATTAAAAAAGCGAATGGTCAAAGTAAATCAACAGAGTGTTGACCTCGAGCATACTAGGTAGGTACTAGGTATATATCCATGATATAAGACGGAAAGAGATGCTGAGTTACGAAGGTTCTTGCTTGTGATTTTGTCCAGTTTTCGCAGGGCAGGTAGAGCTCAATTTATTAGGCAACGACCCTAGGGAACGGTCGTTGTTACCTACTGTTACCTACACTGTATTGTACAGTTGACTTTTGCGAATAAAACTAGCCGCTTAGCCTTAATCATTATGTAATAAATTTCAACTTGGAAGTCATGGAAAATTGGAAATCATGGAAGTCACAGTGTAGGGCTGTGTGGAGGCGCACCTACCCCGCCAATCTAGCACAGTAGCTGCCCGCCAGGTCGATTTAAGTATAGGGCCTAGGTAACTGGGGTACCCGCCGCACCAGCCGGGCAGCCAGCCAGCTGCGCACTATTGATAAAGTATTGACTAATCCACCAATCCTAGTGCTCTGACAGGTGCCAAATCACCTAATCACTTACTGTGTACGAAGTACGTATTACGTAGTTCAACTTAGTTCACCTAATCAGCTAGCGAAGTGAGGCCAAGGCGCTACTACTTCATTCCATTAACGTCTATCTCACTGTGAACCTCATCCACTATCTTCATCTTTACCGTACAATACAAGATTCCTCCACGGACTGCACGGTGCAGGACGCATCTACACTTTACAACAACACTTTTATTATTATTTGACAATAAGGATGGTTGATACTTTCTTTGATTCCCCTTTGATTCTTATTTATTAGCATATTAGCAGGGGTTTCGAGAACTTTTATTTCTTTACCAAGGAAGTTCGTCTTCCATTCTCCCATTCCCCCATTACATTCTAACCAACCAACCAACCGTCTCTCTCTCCCTCCCACTTCCACATCCGCACACGCACACGCACATACGACCTCATCTACATACGCACCCGATACAACAACACTCTAACGTATCCCACCACGAAACCCGATAACACCGTGCGCATGATGGAATCGAACGAGACACCCGTGCCGACCCTCCCGCCGCAGGAGCAGGTATGCGATTACTAACTATCCCAACTTAATTGTTTGTTAAAGTGAGCTCCATGGCTAACATCATTTACCTATAGATGCGCCAGAAGCGCCTTGCCAAGCTAGGTGGCCTTGGTTCATCGCCTTCGACCGACTCCAAGTCTCAGGAGTCCCCCAAGTCCGGTCCCTCGTCCTCGACCTCGACCTCCGATGCGCCCCTCAACGGTACCCCAACAAACCAAGAGAATGCACGTCTTACTCCTCTGCCTTCTCGTCCTAGTAGTACCTCCCCTCAGAATCAGACCCCCTCGATCGAATCATTCTCCCAATTAGGTATCAAAAACAAGACGGAACCCGAGAAGAATGCAAATGCGGGCACAGGTAACCACCAAGCCTACAAGAGATCAGCTCGAGTCGCTGTTGACCAAGACAAATCAGTCGATCCTCCGTCCAAGAAAATTCACGTCGCTAGAGAAGAAAGCTTGGAGGATTGGACGAACCGAATGTTGAGCGACATCTTCCGTATTACTTTAGACGAGACCAAGACGGTCGACCACAGAGGTTTCAAGTTTACTTACTTACCAGAGCTCAAGGCTGAGTTAGAGGAGTCAGGCGATTCCGTCAAATTAACTGTTACGACGATCGAGTCTGCACTGTTGGAAGCAGTCCGTCATCTACCATCTACTAAGCCGATTCTCGATTATCTGCTGCCATGCTGGAAGCGTGTGGTCAAGGCTACGAAGCCTCCCAGACCGCTCCCTGCTGAGAAGGAAGCCGTGGTGAACGAGGCGAAGCGACTATGCATGAGTAACTGCATCTTCGCCCTTACCATGCCGGAGTATTTTAGGTATGTTCTTTCTTGGTAATTACAAGATATGCGCCTAGGTCTATATACTAACAACTAGAAGCCGTGAGCCCAACCCTGCTCATGATACTCTCGTACCTTATCTTCTTCGTCATCATGATAATGAAGATGGTATCTGCATGGATTTCTTCGTTGCGGCGACATCTCGTATTCCTGAGGATGAGACGGTTGCCACCATCTTCACTGACGCTATGGTTGCTATGAGCACCAAGCTTGCTACAATGACGATGAACGACGATTACAAACCCTACGTCAACGTGAGTTTTCCTTCTTTCGATTAATCATGAATGCTCCCGAGTATATTGACATTTCCAGTGTTTGGTGACGTTCTCCAAGTTTCCGTCTCTTGTGAATGCCGTTGCGCAACATCCTCGCTTCTTGGCGACTCCCCCCCCGGACATGCCCAAAGACAAGTTTGCCCTCTCAAGCGAGACTAACACTATTCTGGGACCCTTCTTCCGAATCTCGCCATTGCAAGCCGAAGTCACTCAGGTTTTCTTTGCCAATGCACGATCGATTGCCAGCAGCCACGTAGAGTCATCTCAAAGCGCATTACAGATGACCCTCAACGCCCATCAGAGTGATCTAACAGGCATCATCAATGCCTTTGTCAGGGCAAGTGCGGCATCCCGAAATGCAACACTCGATTGGTTTGCTCTCGCCTTGAATACAAACCACAAAAGACGTGCACTCCAAGTCAAGTCCACCGACGTAGCATCGGATGGGTTCATGGTCAATTTGACAGCGATCTTGGACCAGTTGTGCCAGCCTTTCATGGACTCCACTTTCTCCAAGGTAGACAAGATAGATATTGACTACCTCCGACGTAGTCCACGAGTTGACATGAGCGATGAGACGAAGCTCAATGCAGACCAAGCCACTTCGGATGCTTTTTACAAGACACATGTTGCAGGATCTTCCAACTTCATCTCCGAGGTCTTCTTCCTGACTCTAGCCGCCCACCACTACGGTCTTGGGGCAACTCAGTCTAAACTGAAGGACCTCGACAAGGACATCAAGTATGTCGAAGGTCTTATCAAGAAGCTCGAAGGCGAGATTCCCAAGTTGCAAAACGTAAGTTGGCACCTCTTAAGACAGCTATTTCATCACCACTAATATAGTTAGGATCCGCTTCGTCTCCCCCGGGCAAGACAACACTACAACAATGCCGTCAACACGGTCGAGAAGTACATCGCACTGAAACATACAATTGAAGCAGTTGTATTAAACGAGCCTATGCAGCAGTTGTGCCTGCAATTCATGCGATATGTCGCTGTGTGGCTTCTCCGAGTGGCCACCGGGGTGGATTACAGGCCAGGCGGAAGCAACAAGATTGTTTTACCGCTCCCAGCGGCTCAACCGGTTGCGTTTAATTGCCTTCCGGAATACGCTATCCAGGACGTGATTGAGAACTTCAAGTTCATATTCCAGTAGGTCGAGAGAAATAGTTTTCACCGCGGCCATTTGCTTACTTTGTCATCAGATTCAAACCCTCCATTCTCGTTTCTGCGATTGGCGATGAGATCGTCACGTTTTGCATTACATTCCTGAGATCCTCGGAGTATATCAAGAATCCTTATTTAAAATCGGCACTCGTCACTTTACTCTTTTCCGGCACGTGGCCGGTTTATCATCTCTCCAAGGGAATCTTAGGTGATACTTTATCGTCGTCGTCGTTCGCGAACGAGCACCTCCTGCATGCTCTGATGAAGTTTTACATCGGTACGTTGTATGTGCCCCTTACTAGACTCCAAAACGCTAACAATTTAGAATGCGAACACAGTGGTGTTAGCTCCGCATTTTACGACCGATTCAATATCCGTTACGAAATCTTCCAGGTCATAAAGTGCATTTGGGACAACAGCGTTTACCAGGATCAGTTAAGTCGCGAGAGCAAGTGAGTCTTATACATTTTCAGCACCACAGCTATTTCATCAAACTAATCGTATGTAGGACCAATCGCGAATTCTTCGTGCAGTTCGTCAATCTGCTATTGAATGATGCGACGTATCTGTTAGATGAGGCATTGACGAAGTTGGTCAAGATTCATGACTATCAGATCCAACTCTCCCAGCGGGATAGATTATCTCCCGCAGATAGGGACAAGGTAATGACGGACCTTCATTCGGCAGAACAACAATGTCAATCGTGGATGCAGCTAGTCAACGACACAATGAGCATGATGAAGTTATTTACGGCAACGCTGCGGGATGCATTTACTATGCCCGAGATAGTACCTCGGTTGGCAGGCATGCTGAACTACAACTTAGAATCGCTTGTTGGAGACAAGCGAGGCAACCTCAAAGTAGAGGATGCTAAGAAGTATTATTTCGAACCCAAGGCACTCCTCTCGGACTTCGTCGATATCTATATCAACCTCAAGCCTAAGTCTAGCTTTATCGAAGCCGTCGCAGCCGATGGACGCTCCTATAAGCCCAAGAATTTCCAGAAGACTGAGGCACTACTGAAGGAGAAGTTTTTTAAGTCGAAGGAGGTGGTAGACGAATGGAATTCTATGTGCAGCTTGGTCGCCGAAGCCAAGGCTCGCCAAGACCAAGCCGAGCTCGACCTGGGAGAAATCCCTGAGGAGTTCGAGGACCCGATCCTGGGAGAATTGATGAAAGACCCCGTTATGCTCCCGACCTCGCGCATCGTTGTCGATCGCTCGACGATTGTGCAGCAATTACTTTCTGACCCTACGGATCCATTTAACCGTCAACCCTTGAAAATTGACGACGTGATTCCGGTCGATGACCTTCGCGAACGTATTATGGAGTGGAAGGCAGAACGGGTCGCTGCCGCCGCCAAGGCCAAGGCATCCGGTGATGATGCGATGGACACGAGCGGCGGTTAAACAGTATGGATCATTCTAAACATCAAATATCCAGATCCATTGTATCACTAGCATTTCCGACGTTGCACGGCCTCGCCGATTTGGAGGTGCGTGCGGCTTGGTTTCTTTGGAAACCGCGAGATTTCACGAGCATTATTACAAGGACAATCACAAACCCCCATAGGTTTTTATCGTTTTCGGCCAGGGTGGCATGGCATATCCACGAGCAGGAAATCGGACAGATAACCGATGGCGAGGGGGAACAAACACGCAGTGTGTTCAATAGATATTTCTCATTCCTCGCGAGTATAGTTGCTTATTGTTGGCTTGGTGAAGTGTGTGAATCGTCTTAAACCCGGAGCGTAGTTCCGTAGTATTACATCATCCCCCCTCTGTATCTTATTCATATCTGAATTGCCGACAACTGCTAATATAACACCTCATACATTATCACCTTAATTAAGATTAAGCAGGAATCGTCAACAGCGTCTTGACGGTATCCGCAATACTCTTCTCCAGCGGAATCCAATCAATGCCTAACACCTCCGTCGCGCGCGTGTTGTCGTACTTGTACGTGCCCTCGGCGGGGAACGCACCACCCGGGGCTACGGGGGTGGCGTCCGTGGGCAGCTTGTCGGCGAGCTCGGGGTAGGCGGCGCGCACGGCGGCGGCGACCTTCACGTTGTCGTAGTAGCCCGCGGTGGTGAAGAAACGCTTGCCGCCTGCGTCGGGAAGCTCCATGGCGGACACGTGGGCGCTCGCTACGTCGCGCACGTCGACCCAGAGGTACACGCCCGCGGCAGGGATCGTGTCACGCCATTTTCCTTGGATCAGGTCTGCGATGCGCGCGTTGGAGGTGTTGATGCCGGAGAGCGAGGCGAGGTGGTGCGCTATGGGGCCGAAGACCACTAGATGGTGGGGGTTAGCGGTTAGGATTTAAGCGGTGGGTTTTGTGGTTTTAGGGGGGTTAGGGGGTTAGGGGGTTAGGGGGTTAGGGGGTGGGGAGAGGGGAATGAATTAATGGAGGGGTAGAAGGGTGGAGGGGCTGCGGCGTACTTGGCGGGCAGATCGTAGCGAGGTCGAAGCTGGGCTTTTCGTTCGCTACGAAATCCCAAGCGGTCTTCTCCGCGTATGTCTTCGAGACACGGTAGGATGTCGGCGGCGGTCCCTTCAACCCATCCTCGTACGTGCTGGGGTTCCAGTCGGCTTCGGAAAAGGTCTTGTTCGGGTTCGTCAGGTCGGCTTCGGAGATGATGGCTGCGAAGGAGCTCGTGAGGACAACGCGCTTTACGCCAGGCGCGTGCTTCTTGATGGCGCGGAGCACCGAGTTGGTGCCCTCGATGGCTGGGTCCAGGAGCTCGGTGCGCGCGTCCTTCCAGTTGAAGTGGAAGGGCGACGCGGTGTGCTGCACGTAGTCTAGGTCCGGGGCGCTCGCGATCACAGAGTCGAAGGCGTTCGGCGCCGCGATGTCCGGGACAATGGAGACCGAGAGCTTTGCGCCCGGGTACTTGGCTCGGATTTGAAAGGCTTTCGCTTCCGATCGCACGGTGGTTACTACTTCGTACCCCTTCTTGAGGAGGATGTCGAGGACGTGGGCTAGGTGGTTGGTTGTGTTCGTGTTAGTGGGGGGTTGAGGATGGTGGGCGAGGGTTGCCCCGCGAGCTGAGACTTACCGGCAATGAAGCCTGACCCACCAGTAAGTAGAACCTTCGGCATTGTGTGCGTGTGAATCTTAAAAGATGGTTTGTAGTCAGATAATGAGATTGAATTGGAATGGTTTGGGGGAATTGGTATCGGCGATTTAAGGCTATGTGATGAGTTTATATGAGAATCATCGAGCCTTGGAGATCGAGCCAAGAAGGAACTTATTTATACCTCCCGTGTCTAGGCTCTTGAGATATATTCACCCGAAGATGATGTGACTGACTGGATATGGCAGCATCGCGGGGTTCTAGGTTCTAACAGTGACAATCTAGATTTTAGGTGCATAACAACGTCACTAGAACATCTAGTTCACTCCACCCTACAAAAGCCACCAAGGTTTTCGGCGTTAACACTGATTACTAGGTACCAGGTACCTAGTTTAGTTATATCCAAACCACCACATCCTTTTCATCTTCATCTCATCATCTTGTTATCCACTCCAAGGTACAGAGGCTTTGATCATTCGCTAATTGGGGAAAATTATTGATGTTTGTCTCCCAAGTTCCCGACGATTACCACGTTAGCAAATAAACGGGTAATGCTTACATACGTCTAACTCCCCCTAAGGCCGACGACTTCGGGTGGAATAATACCCCGGCTAAGATCCTCCATTTCGGCAAAAGCAAACAAGACTATGCTGTATGTCGCAAGACCCTAGAATTGATTTCGGCGTTTACGGCGGACCGAACTATGACGCTATATTCAAGTCTCACATCACCACGTCTGATGTCGGTACCTAGGTCCTAGGTACAGACAGATTATATAAAGCACCTAGATATGACTTCGTTCCTAAACTCCATTCATATCCAAGTTTCAGCAGTGCAGATACCTACTTGGTAGACCAATCGGGTTCAGATGAAAAGGCGAAGAGCCGATAGGATCTATTGTGAACAGATACCTAGCAGATACGGAAATATGGTGATATTCCCGGTCCTTATATCCTCATATCTCCTTAGCTGGTACCTAGATTACTGTGACCATCCCGCAAGTACACGCTTTTATTCAAATAGACTCACTTACAAGTTACCTAGAGCGGAGCACTGTTACTGATTCAAACCAAATAGGCACTTGTCACATCACGTATCGTTCAATTATCTCGTCCAGTTACCTACCTGTAATAGCATGACGGCAGCAATCTGCGGGTTGGGAGGACAACTACGAATGGCCACCCATGATTCTTGTCGACACTGAGGATGTTCCTTGAACATGTATAGTCAAAATCTACCTGGTAAATCAAGAGATTCGAAAGATCTTATAAGATTGGAAGAACCATGATTAGGTGTGACTCCCCAAACCCTAGTTTTTGAATAGGAACTTCACAAAACCTCCTATCATAGAATTTTGTGACAGGATACAGCTTCGACGTTCAAATATAGGCAGTATGACGGAATTCACGATATCTTAATCGTGGCGGCCTACCTAAATAGACGGACCATTCATTCAACTATACGCAAATATCATTGCATACTATCAAGTCGTATACGTAAAGGGGTTCGATTCACAACCCTTTCAAGCCAGGACCACGCGTGCTTAGTCAACGCCTACTATACACACAAATTTCAAAGCCCGCTGACAGATATCAAAATTGTTTGTCTGTGGTAGCTTCTTTAGATGAGTTTGAAATGAATTTTTTTAGCTTCAAACGTGGGTATGATCGATCCAGTAACAAGATCGATGTGCTAACTTGTACTGTATAGAAAATTAGCTAGTCCCGTAATTTAAAAATTTTCGATACTTTAATATCAATATTCCGCATAGTAGTTACCCGGTAAGTAGCTGATTAAACGATTTAGGTAGGAACTGAGTAATTACAGACCGCGTGCTCTTGAAGTATCAGTTCTGTTATACCAGCCGCCAGCACACGCAGGAAAGAACTATTACATGACCAACCAGTGCATAGTTTCCTAGATTGAAGTTCAGACAGTCCATGCGTGCACTGTCTCTTTGATTTACCTGGCAAAAAAACATTGACTTTAACTATTTAAATATTTTCCCTATCCTTCCAGGAAACAAATATCTTTAACCCAACCCAACACAAAAAGTCAATACAAAAACCTTTGCCTACCACTAATAGTTTCTTACCGAGTACGAAGCTGTCACCGAGACGAGAGAAACGTAAGTAATCATAAATATAATTCTACTAGAATTGTGCTTATATTATGATAGGTTATAGCATCTTAGCGAACATAGCAGACACGTCTCACCAAGCTTACCGGGGCAATGGGTGTCTTCGCCGAGTTTCTCAGCGTTGAGGGCGAAGTCTACGACCTCCACTGGTACGGTCGCATGGAAATTGTATATTACAAGGAGCGCCTTGATACCTGCACCGACGATCTCATCGCATACTACCGGATGGAGGATACCATCAATTTTGACAGGCAATTGGTAATCGATATGCTTAAGAAGATCGACAGCCTTTATTCCATGGCAGAAGCTCTTAAGATGGTGCGTCTACAGGAGGAAGAGGAGGAGCTGCGAGAGCAGGAAGCTCGGGAGGAGGAAGCTCGACTGGAAGCCGAGGAGTCTTCAAGCACTTCAAGCAGCGAGGAAGACTAGACGACTTGACATAACCGGAGATCAACCTATAGGATAGATTCTGTGGGTGATCATGAGATCGTGAGATCGTGGATCATGGAGATACCTTTCGGATCATGGCATCACAAGTCATTGGCATCTATGTTAGGTAATCATTGGGTGCCACGGCACTTAGAGGAAGGCGGTACAACATCGGCTTTCATACCCGCTACCTAATTGACATTTATCACCACTCTACAATTAACCAAATCATTCTCTTGTCCGTATGTGATGATCCCGATGACATGTTATCTTCTTAAGGATTATATATAAAACGAGTATTCTCTAAAGCAGGAATATGTGGTTACTAGTGATTACCTACCAAAGGGGGCGCTGGTTGTATGACTCAGAACTTAAGTCTTAAGTCAGCTCGAGATGCTGACATAATTATTCGATTAAGAAAGATGTTACTGTGCTGCACAGTCTGCAAACTATCCCCTAGGTTACACAGTCAACATACTTCTCCCACAGAGACTTATATAAGTTGCCCTTTATGTGCGACAGGGGATAGATCCACGTGCAGCCCAACAGCACTACGTTAAGCTCCGTCCTGATTACGTACAGCATGTAGGGCCTAGGGCCTAGGCACTCAAGAGTCAACACAGCCTCTAAGCTGCGGCGGGTGAGTCCTCGCAGGATCTTTCATTTTCAGCAAATCCACAATAGAAATATTTCAAAGAATATTCAGATACTCCTACGCTCCTCAGGACTCAGGTATAAAAATGTCCGACTTAACATCTTACCATTCATGCGAACACTGTCAGAAATTTGTAATAGACCTTGAGAACAGGAGGCCTCCCAATGACCCCGAAAGGAGCGAAGAATCGATATTTTTCTTTGGGACGACTTTAGAGGAAGTGCTTAAAGGCGCTTCTGATAATTGCCAGCTATGCGTATGGCTTGATTACAATTGGGAAGAATATTATGGTGACAGGTACAGGAGACTCGCGAAAGCCTCGGCTAGTCAGATAGCTGTCTGCGCCGATAGCTATAGCATGTCGCTAGCTGACCGCTATCCAGTCGACGAGCTGCTATTCATAGGTTTGTGGGAGTCTGACTTACCAGTCACTTCTGGTTTTGGGAAATGTCGAGTCGTATGTCAGATTTACTTGGATGTTCTTACCACCCGAGGTTTGTGGCATCCAGTATCCTAGGCACGAAGTTCATAACCATTCAGTTGTGGAGACTAAATGAAAATTACTAGATGACCCGGCAAGCGCGTTTATTTTGACTCGTCCTATTGCTCGTCGACCAGACTCCGATGAGAATATGACGCTAGCCCGACGTTGGATGGAGGATTGCCTGAATACGCACCCAAATTGCCGGACAGAGCAGACTTCTATGCCTTCGCGTGTTCTCCGTGTAGATGAGAACAAAACTTCAGGCGGATTCGATGTGTTTATTGAACACACATATGATAAAGTGGAGCCATTTGTAGCTCTCAGTTACTGCTGGGGAGGCGACCAGGATTGCAAGACCACCAAATCACGGATGGAATCGGGAGACTTGCGTCTCTCATACGACAAGCTCGCTCGGTCTATACAAGATGCGATTAAGGTAACAGTAGGACTCGGTCTCAAATATCTCTGGGTCGATGCTCTATGCATCATCCAAGATGATGACAACGACAAGATCGAACAGATCGCCGATATGCCTCGGATTTACAACCAGGCATGTGTCACGATTGTCGCTGCGAAATCTGACAGAGCATCTAGTGGATTTCTTGGTGAGATCGATTTCGCCAAGACCACGCGACTTGCTGTGAAGCTTCCATTCCGCTGTCCAGATGAAAACGGCACGTTAGGATCGGCATATTTAAGCTACATTGAGGATCGTCTAGAACCCGAACCCATTATCAGCCGTTCATGGACACTCCAAGAACGTTACCTATCTAATAGGTCATTAGAATTTGGTAGAACCCAAATGCGCTGGATCTGCGCAAGCTCTGGGAATAAGAACGGCTATTGCGATGGATGGAAACGCGAAGAATCCGCTGATGACCCTTCTCACGTATTATTCATCTATCGCGAACTCCAACAGGATATAGAAGACATGACCTCAGCCAGGTCGAGCCCGGAATGGATCGCCGATTGGGTAACCAGCAGATGGGAGGTGATCTTGCACGACTACACACCACGCAAACTTTCGGTTCCCACGGATCGACCTCTAGCGGTTTCGGGTATTGCCCAGGTGTTCGCACCTTACATGAAGAGTGATTATCTAGCGGGCTTGTGGCGATCGACTCTGCCGAGTTATCTGTGTTGGCATGTGACCCTGGATGAGCACGAGCTCCTTCCGCGCCCGACTGATTACCAAGGCCCTTCATGGTCCTGGACTGGCATAAATGGACCAGTTAGATTCGTACTTGCTCGAGCCTGCGAGCAAGATTGCCGAGCGACCCTTCTCAACGCCGATATAAAGTTAGTCAACGCGTACGCGAAATTTGGATCTGTCTTACAAGGAATCCTGACCATGAAGGGCCGATTTAGGAGAGCTGTCTGGTATAGGGGTACGGCGAAAGATCTATTAAAATTACGGAGGCAAAGTTCACAGACTGATAGCTCTCCTGAGGAGACTACGGTGAAGTACATTACTGTACACCCAGACACGAACAGCGTCGAAGAAGGCACTGGATCATCAAATCCGATTGAAGTCTCGTTGTTTGAGATTGGTAATCGTACTGGGAGGAAAAAGCGTGGACCTGTTGGACTTATCCTTCACCCAGTACCGAACGAATCACGCCATTCTCTTACACGATTCAAACGTCTAGGTCTGTTCCACATTAATGTGGGATCAACACGTCGAAAGACAGAAGATACTGAAGGCTCTTCAATTGAGGATTACGCGAATCTATTCGAAGGCTTTACACAAGAAACCATTGAAATAGAATAGGAGCGAAAAGAAGGTTACTCTATCTTTCTAAAGACCGCCTGTATGTGTACCACGGCCGTACGTTCCCCTTTAGTGAAATGTCAACCGATGCTCTACCTACCTCAGACCTAAACTCTACATGATATCTCCCTATACAGCAAAGTGAAATTGTTAAAGCTCCGGCGCATTAGAATCATCCTGCTCGTGGCGAACATCAAGTTCCAGGCCCTTACTAGTGGTGGAATGTCTCCAGGACCCAAGGATAGGCTTACTGGGTACGAAACCCTTGAACTGCAGATCGACCTTTCCCTCATGGCGCTCATATACGAGCACGAACCACTCCAACTGCCCATCCGTAAGGACATATTGAGACACGCGAGCAAACGAAAGCTCTGACATGCGCGATGTGGCGCGACCAATGGCAACCAAAACCTTATGGATGGACGCCAGCGCCTCGGCCCTAGTAGCGACGCGCAGATACGGCGCTTTCACCATGTACGAGTTGCGCACACTTATTCTCTTCAGCCGCATCCACATCGGCGCCTCTTGGCCCCTAAGAGTCCTTTCCGCCGTGGGGCCCTTGAGGAAAGGTGCAAAGAATTGCATGGCATCGATGCAGTCGTCGAACTCGAAGGATTCGCACTGCTGGCTGAACGCCCGCATCTTGACGAAGAACTCCGACCACGGCTGTTTCTGCGGAGAAGGGGCCGTCGTCAGCATCGGGCTGGGGCGGTGCAGGTTCAGAGCCCTAACGGTTTCGGCGTGTTCCTCGAGCCCTAGGGCGAAATCTGATTTGTTTTGGGGAGGTCAGACTGATGTCCTGAGGATATGTCCTAAAATCAGGTAGACAACCTACCGTATCCGAAATTATGATTATATGAGATAAAGAGAGAAAGAAAAACGATTAATAGATAGATAAAATTACTAACTGTTTCTTTGTTCGATATCTCTGCTGCGGGTGGAGTCGTGGTTGAGCTCGAGATCGAGATACTCCAACGTCCGAAGTCGGGAAGTGATAGCCAAGGCCGACGTAGGCTGCAGATGCCTTCCAGTACATCGGAAGCCGCTAAACACGTCCAAGTAAGGCAGCGACAGAGTCTCGGTATCGAGTTTTAGGTATGAAGTCAGAGCGCGCACGGTCACCAGAAGCCCCCCTTTCTTGCCGACGAGCGTCGAGGAATCACTAGGCGAATCGACGATGAGATGGAGATCCAATCCGCGAGGCGAGGTCTCGCTCTTCCGCCAGAGTATCATGGCCCGAAATAACCCCTTAAGAGCCGATGTCAGGATCTCGGCACTCCGTCGTCTCTCTGACGGCGTTTCGGCCTCGCTGTCCAGGTACTGTTCGTAGCGATCAAGAGAAACATGAAAGTGGATTGTCTGTACCAGAGCCCTACGTCGTGGGGATGTAACGATATCGTTAAAGTCCTTGAGGCGCTCCGTAGTTACACGAAGCTCTTTGAATATGAGGGGTTCCACAAATTCCTCCTGCCATCTTCTGGAGACAGTAGCATACCGCGCGAATGTCGGTAGTGAGCCGCTGTCTCGGGCGTCTGAGTCAGTCTGCCGTACGATGAGAGAGTAAATGTCCTGGCGTACCTCGTATGGCAACGAGTCTAGAGATGGTACCACGGCCATGGTCCGATTATCCAGAAGGCAAAGGGGGTAGAGGAATGAGGACGAGAGGTAGAGGGGCCATGTTCACTTAAAGAGAGTGGTGTACGACCATTTCATGGGGACGCGATGCGGTTGGTTCACACAAGCGAAACAGGTAAATACTCCTATGATGGCATTTCCAAAAATCCCATGTTACGAAGGATGCCAATTTGTATTTGCTACGCCCGTCCCATTCGTGGGGAATCCCATATTCCTATGCCCGTCCTAATTCCAGGATCCTATTGGGACTCAGCTTGTTCTGATCGTCACAGCCCTTACTATTCAGGTAGCTTGACAGGTCGATGATTTTCTACCACTTCTAGAACAGCCGAAAGCAGCCGGAGAAGCCCTCAAGGCTGCCCACAATGCAGGTCTCGATTGTCATCTTTTTTCACGATATATCGGCCCTCCTCCCAAGTCGAGTATAGGCCATCAACCTAATTGTGGGAATTGAGGCAAGTTATGAGTAAGACATTGTTTTTTTCGTATTGCTACCTCGTTTAGATGCTTACAGTGCCAGGATGCCGAGAAGTATAAATCAGGATTCGGCGCTCCCGTCGGATAGCTTAAAGACGATCATTCCATCAAACATTATACTCGCGAGGCCTTGCGAGTAACACATCCTCGAAACCTCAGTTCTGAAATTTAATATGACGTGTTACTTTTGTGATGAAATATCTCAACCCATGTAACTTCATGTGGTTGGAATGCGAAAAGTCCCGAGTGAGATGTCGGTGTTGATCATCCAATATTCAAAACAGATGTGTTCATGAGGATGCAATATGACCTCACTTACCAGGGTTTGAATAGCGGGGGTAGGACAGCTTCATCTTATATAATCTATAATTCTCATAGCGGGTCCTTTTTCATGCGAAAAACGCCTTCATGACCAACACATGAGGGGTAACGAGTTAAGTAAGCAGCTTCGATAAGAGCTTTGCTTTTTCTTCGTGCAGGCTCCAATGCCAAGTTGTCATCACCAAAACAACAACCAACAGGGAGACTGGAAAACATGCCGATCCCTATCAGAATTCTGCGTCTCCCGCATAATCAAGGGTGCCTGGCTAGTTGCACTGCGACGGCCAGCTCGGCTCTACGAGGGGCCGGATAGGGGCGTCGACGATAAGGCGCGGGCTCTGCAGCTTCGGCGGCATATAGCTGCAGTGGGCCACTATGGAGCTATGCGAAGATAAGCAGAATCACAATCCTTCCCGTCCAACGCGATGAAGAGATGAATCCTTGTCGAGCGGGAAAATGAGAAGGATATAAATACGACTAGAGCGTTCACCATGGCCAATTTAGTCGGAATTGGAGGTTTACCTCTATCCTCGACGATACGCTTTCTCAGAGTCGAAGATGGGGTTTCGGAACTCTGCATCTCAAAGCGTGGCGTTCTGGCACTGCGTGTGCTTGGTTTTGGCGGCGCCCGGCAAACGCGGGTCTTGGAAACATCTGCAAACGACGCAATATGGTAGCGTCGCGTTCGAGCTTGGCAACCAAACATATCTCGCGAACATTGCGTACCCTAAGGCGGTTCTGAATGGCGATTACTCTGCTATCGCGAGCCAACAGAATTCCCCCGTGCCCTTGACGGTCATATTCGCAGAGGACGATGTCGTGACAGGTGACTATCTGCAGAATGTAATCGCAAGCTACCTCGAGGGCGATGACGTTTTCTCCGAGGATTTCCTAGGGGCGGTATTCATCGCTAGCAATGGTACCAGCAGCAACCCAACCATTGATGCTAGTGCGTCGGCGTATCTAAGCGGGCTCTCGCCTAAACATGTGTTTTTGGATGCTAGTTTCGGAGGAAATCGTCGTAGGTTTTGGACCTTTTTTACCTGACAACTCACATTTCAGCCCACCAAGAGTTTCCATCTAATTAATACTCACTAGACTTTTCCAATCCCCCCGTCACATATATTGCAGCCCCGACCAACCTAACGGCCGGACCATACGCCGCCTCAATCTCGGAGAATTCGATAGCATTCAGCACGGTGTACCGCCTCTACCGCGACTCATACCGAGATTTCCTCTACGGCACATACGACTCCAACGATGGCACCGGCTCCTTCCACCCCGTCTCAATTCACCAATCCCGATTCTGGGACCCGATGATTCCAGTACCGTCGCGAATTTACAGTTGGGGTGACACGAGGCCGCTCGCCGGATCCCGAGTCGCAATCAAAGACCTGTACGACATGAAAGGTCTCGTGACGTCCGGCGGTAGCCAAGCATGGGCCTCCATTACGAGCCCCGCAAACACGACCGCACCTTCCGTCCAGCGCATCCTGGATTTAGGCGGCGTGTTGGTAGGAAAGTACAAGCTGGCGCAGTTCGCATCCGGCGCGGACCCGTGGGATTGGCAGGACGAGCACTACCCATTCAACCCGCGTGGTGACGGGTGGTTAACCTGCTCTGCCAGCTCGTCCGGGGGCGGATGTAGTGTGGCTGCGTACGACTGGCTCGATTTCGCGATCGGGTCGGACACGGGATCGTCGATGAGGCGGCCGGCTGCGGTCTCGGGTACATACGGGAATAGGCCGAGTCAAGGGATGATGAGTCTAGAAGGTGTCATGCCTCTGGGTGGAGCGACCGATACAGCGGGAGTTTTCTCGCGGAATGTGAAAGATTGGGTGCGCTTCGCGAAGAATTGGTATATCCCAGAACTGTGCCAGAATTCCTCGATCACGGGATTGAGTCCTCTTGTCACACCCGACTCTTACAAATTCCCGAAGCGCATCTTGTATCTGACGGATTACTTACCTCTCAAGAACCCTGCCGCGGAAGAGATATTGCAGGCATTCATTAGTAATATGACGGCAATATTCGGCATGACGGTCGAGGATTTCAATTTAACGGCAGTCGTTGGTAACACAACAGACGAAGTTCCCAAGTATGGCGCCCTGAACAACGCGACGCAGATTATCGACACTATAACGCAGTACCAAGTCGTCGGCAAGCCGCTCCTCACAGCTTGGAGCTCCTTGTATGATGGGCGTTTCCCGCCTATTGACCCAGCGCGACGGCCCTACTGGAAATCCTATGACGAGTCCGTTTACAACGACACCTTGTACAATCAATCCCTCGCGACCAAGCGCACAGCCGTGGATTGGTTCGAGTCCAACATCCTATACTCGACGCCCGAATCGTGTAGCGAAAGCATCATGCTCTGGGACATCGGGACGGGTGGGCTACCGAGCTACCGCGAGAAGTCGTTGAACAGCAACCCGAACACGACGGCGTTCCTAGCAGTGACGCCTCCGACGGCCGGGATAAGCGGCGCGAGCCTGTGTCCGATTTACGGGTGTGTCGACATGACGATTCCGATCGGCCAAGTGCCGTACGCGAGTAACGTGACCTTCGTCGAGGAAATGGTGCCCGTGACCGTCAGCGTGATCGCCAAGAGAGGCTGCGACTTCATGCTCTGGAACATGTGGGAGAAGCTCGCGGATGAGGGCGTGCTGAATATTATCAAGACGGGACGGACCGCGTTTTGAGCGGGAAGGAATGCTCCAATGGAGGTACTGTCCGATTAGGTGGGATGGCTACCTAGTAGATATTTTCAGCACTTTCAGCTGGAGGTGAGGTGGTCAATTGGCTGCTGCCGTTATATTACACCTTCGTAATGGTAATATTAGTCGCGACGGGTCGAAGCGTCGAGGAGTTACATCCGGGCTCCTTTCTCATCCCGTCTTACTACGCAGATGCGAGGCACGACGCCGCAACGTCAACCCTACTCAACCTTACTGGTGTCGAATGTTTCTGATGTTCATCAACGTGAAACGAGAAGTAGCCGGTCGATAGGTAGGTACGTATTGATATTTATACGAATGTGAAATAGAATATTCATCCGCCAATTTCGCGTAATGATCGATTTTCTCACGGCGCATCGCGCTACCTCGGTCCGTCGCGTACATTCCTATTTAGTATTCGGTATGTCTCATGCGCGACGAAGTGCCTAATAAAGTTTGCTGCGATTTCCAACGGAGGGAGGCCCCATTCGCCACGCCAACGTGCATATATAAGTCTTATGTCTGTATATCAATTCCTCATACGTACCTAGTGTAACGGATGACGGTCTCCATTCCCGTCGCTTTTTTTCAATAGGACGGGTTGTCGTCACCAGTTGCAGTAGTGTGTATGTAAGCGCAACGCAATGAACCAACCCGATCCCCAATCGTCCTGTCTCACCACTAGCGGTAAACTTTAAAAAAAAAATCGAAATCCACCTGCGCAACCAGGCAAGTAGGACTTTCCGAACTTAAGGTTTATATCATGGGATAGCGTGATGGTCAAAGATTTATAATAGAGTTCATCTAGCCATTCATGGCATACATGAACCAATTTCCCTTTATTTTACCCATCTTGTTTTTCCTTCCATCCCTTCCATCCATCATTCTTCCATCTTCCAGAACAGCCAAATCGAGATCGCGTCTCATTCGCCCGACTGCGTGGATGAAACAACGTTGAAAGATATGGCGTCGTCCTGAAGGATCCGGGATTGCATTTGCTCAGCTCGGCGGAAGCGGGATGCAACCACGTGTGTTATATTTTTATATTATGTTTAGTCTTTTTTTTTCTATGCAGGTCGATATTAAAAGGGCCCGGTAAGAAAGCGGCAGGCCAAACGACAATCAGGAGAGGCCACACCAAGTCTTATTTCTTTTTTACCTGTTCCTCACCTCAATCGCCGGTCTCTCATCGGCCACCCCCCAATTCACCGTCCGAACTCCTTATTTAAAAGGAGAATTTCTGTCCCAGCGACAATTTTCTCAAATGAATCGAAGAAACCTTCATGTCACTCAAACCCAAGAGAAGAAAGGAGCAGTGAAATGAACTTATGCTGAAAATATTATTCAACACATCTCAAGCAAAACTACACGCATAGACCCTACTACGCTATCGTACAAATACATTTTTTTCGAGCCAACGATCGAGCCAACGATTCGGTTGAAGTCAAGACAGCCATCACAATGACTATGCAAATTTGCGCCTCGTCTTCAATGGCGCGTATCCCTCCATCCACCCGAATTTCTTGTCTTGTTCCAACCAAAATACTCCATCCTATTATTACACAGCTGACAGCGGATACGCCATCAACGAATTTCCATGGATACTTGGCACACTCTTTCTCCTCGTTGCCACCTCTCTCATCTTTCTTGTCGGGCTTGAGCGCATGAACCCCGTCGAACGAATGAAAAATAGACGGTATAAGAGCCGTTAACCGTATTATGTCTTGTGGTGTCGTCAAAAGGAAATCGGGACGTCGTCAGAGTTGATTTATTCCGAATGGCCAAACCAACGATTAGGAAATGTTTCGATGTGATACAGCAGTTGTTGGTCCTCCTCGTTTTTCTTTTTCTTTGGTCTGTTTCACCCATCCATCTAGATTTGGCCCGATGCTCCTATGATGCTAGACGCCACGCCGCTCTCAAATGGGTTACAAGTACGATCGAATTGCTGGATGTACCGGACTTGGTTATTGTTGCGATTTCACCGAGCCGAATCCGTCTCCTATCCTCTCTTCTTCCGGAGTTCGTACTGGCGGATCTGGGTGACAGTCTCCTTCCACCCCCTGATTACAGCTAATGGAATTATTTGAATACAGAAGACGGGAAAAAATTTGACGTGACCGTTAGTCATACATACGGGACTGAAGAAAAGGATTAAGGGAATTGCCCATACGACATGGGAGTTAAAAAAAGGGAACGATGTGTCGTGACGTGACGTGGTATCCTGATTCGGCCGTGGCGCGTGAAAGACTTGTACCCCAGAGCAACTTATCATGGGTCGGGAGCTAGGCTGTCGAAAAGACGGCCTGACGTAAGCCTCAACCGACAAGATGTTGGCCGCAAAGAATCTCGCGGTGGGTACAGGACGAAGGTGTCAAAATCTCATCAACCTGGGGAGCAGCACTGCTTCTGTGGTGTCGGAAAGGGGCTACACGATAGTAGCTATTCGACCTCCGACGATAAATGATATGGTCCTGTGAGTCCCTGTGGTATATCCTATTCGGCGTGAAAAAAACAAAAACAAACGAGATGACTATAGTACAAGAGCAGGTCGGAGGCTCGTGACGATTAGTGATACCGGTGGTAATTATGAAGTGAAAACGTGCCGTAACGCGCGCAGTGAAATGATCAAGGTCTAAGTATGCAAACAAGCGAAACGAACTGTGCTAATGTGCTAGACCCAGGTTTTACATGTTATCGATCCTGGCGCTGGGCATTTGCATCGTTGGGTCGTCGTAATCCGGCTTGATGCCCCAAGGGTCGTTATACACGCCAGCTCCGAAGTTTATCGAACCCGTCACGTCAACAGGGCCCTGATAAGGTACGCCGTTGTACCACGCATCGTCCGATTGGGCTGGTGGCGGTTGGTATTGCTCCTGGGTCTGGTGAACCTGTTGCGGCGGAGGAGCCTGGGGCTGCACCGATTGGTGGACAGGATGATGTACTTGTTGAGCATACTGGACCATGGGCTGTTCTACTGGCGAGGTCGTATTCAGTGCATAGGCTGCGGGCTGTGGGGGTTGGTGTGTATAGAATCCGTCTTGCGCAGAAGGGCTTCGTCCTGGGGCGGCCGAGTAAGTCGTCGGGCTACTCTGTATAGAGCCAGCTATGCCAGCACCGGTGTATGGGATTTCTAAGGGAAGCCTGTCTGGCTGCTGCCGCGGCATCTGGTATGCCTGCATGGGATTCGTGTTCATTGTCGCGACTCCAGGGTTGCCTTGTTCCGTCACGTAAAAGGTGTGCTGAGGCATGCTAGCCGTTCGGTGCAACATATGAACGCCGGGGTGTTGTGGTTGTTGCACCACCTCACCATGGTATTCGTGGGAGCCTCCGGCGGAAACACTGTGCCTGTGGTATTGCTGCTGAGCATTGTATTCATTTATATGCTGTCCAAAATCGGCGAACGACGCTGCTCTCTGTAAAGTGTGGCTTTGCAGGGTCGGGTGACCGCCGAGGTGGTTCGTTGGCCATGGGAGACCAGCTTGTTTAGGTGTCGATGGAGATTCGCCGCCGTCGGACTCGGAAGAGAAATCGTCGACTTCGGAAGAGTGAATACCTCTTTGGTGGGATCGCCTCTGGTGTTTAACCATTGTTGTCTTGCGACAGAAACTACGGAAAGATGTCAGTCATTGCTTCGAAGAAAGCTTGTTCTCATGTTACCTCTTGAGACACCCATCGTGGGCGCATTTATATGGTCGCTTGCCGGTATGGATGCGTCGGTGTCGAGCTAAACTCGATGACTATTTTAGTTAGCGAAGCCACCAACGTTCCCTAAATCGATCAAGCACCTACATCTGAAAATCGTTTGCCACAACCAAGATGTTGGCACTGATGAGGTTTTTCGCCGGTGTGAGTCCTGATGTGGACCGTGAGAGCGCTTCTTTGGATAAAACTTTTCCCACACCCAGGCGTTACACATGAATATGGTCTTTCGTTCGTATGAATTCTATAATGTCTTTGAAGGTCGGATTTTCGGTTGAAACTCTAAGCTATTGTTAGTGACACGGACATCGACTACTAGGACGGCGACAACATAAGATTCGACGAGGGACGGGCCGATGGCCCATGGCGTAAGGGACAATAAGCACATACCTTACTGCACGCTGGCCAGTCGCACTGAAAAGGTCGAGCCGTAGGCTCGTTCTCGACAAGTTCCATCAACTCCATCTCTTTGGTGACCCCAAGATCTAAGTCCCGGTCACCAGTAGTGTAAGTCGAGCGAATGAGAGTACTTATATGTTCTACAGTGCGAACCAAGACTCATCAAGGTTGATGAGCAGTGTGGGCCAGGTACCGATGTCCCTTTGCCTTAAGGTACAAGGGTACCGTGGGTCGTTCGAAGGCAGCCCCAAGGTGTGGATGACACCCTTGCACGGAACGGTATGTAAGCGGAATCTGTTCAATGCGACGCCGAGATTGATCTCTATGCGTGGAGACGAATTGGTCCCAGAATATGTCGGGCCAGACCGATATAAGAAATTCAATGCAGTTGAATTATGGATACGAACTTCAAGAAGTAGCGAGCGACCAGCGCAATAATAAGGAGAGGAGAAGCAATCTGAAGGCGGCGGGGGTTAACTTTGAAAGCTTGTGGAAACAACGACTAGACTGCAAGAACGACGACCAGTGACGTGATAAACAACGTAAACTAACTTAAATGATAGTGATGCGACTTGAGGAGTGAGAAGGTTAAGGCAAGGAAAGTCGGCTAATATCTGACAGACGTCCGACCACTGATCGGCCTGATGTGTTGGCAAGAAGGATATCGGCACGGGAAGAAGACGAAACCGTCGTTTAAGCAATAAGGATCGACGACTTACGAGTAAACAAAAGGTCTCTGTGCACGAGTCGAACTTAAGGGTTAACGAACGAAGTGATAGTTGAGCCGGTAGCTGGCTAGGTTTTCGACCAGTCTGTGTGACCAAGGAGACCTATATGTTCTGCAGCGGAATCGAAGACGTAACCAGGAATTTAGAGGGCTTTAAGTGCTGATTTCAATGGGGCCGTACTATGTTTCACAGTTAGGAGTGGCAAGTCGCCTGAAGTTAGGTTCGGGTTCCTCGAATACAGCTAGGTCGATCAATGGGGATTCTAAGTTCTCGGGCAGTTCAGGCCAAATTCGGAGGTTGAGACCAATGTCGTGTCTGGATTCGGCGTGTCACTGAGGCGCAGTATAATCAAGGACACAGAGGTTATGAGAAGTTCGTCTCACCCTCTCTCTCTCCCCTTGTGGTTGATATCTTGCTGCCGGCGCACAGAACTTCTCCAGGAACGCGGCCCACCTAGTGTATGAACCAGCAGGAACTGGCTCTCCCAAGTCCAAATAACGATCCGTAGCCTCTGGGGTCGAACGGTTCTACGGTTGTGGTGGGAACCTTTTCCTATTGCCCAGGGGGAATCTTCTTCGTTGGCAACCTTATTCGGCGACCAGAACCATGGCATAAAACAGACAAGACCAGACGGAATGCGGGTATATAGGCCAGAGCCTCCAAAGTGGCGGCAGAGTGGGATGTTATATGCCAAAGTCGAGTAGTAACTCGCGGTCCAATGAGCAGTATGACAGATGGACTAGTGAGTCCCGTCCAGAATTCATCTAGGAGTAGTGTGTACGTGTGGTGTATTAAGACATCTATTATGGAGGTTGATTATTACTCGCCGAAGCAGTTGGGAAGCTGTATGAAGATGGGATGGCTTCCTTTCCTAGTTGTGGGGGCCTAAGTGGTGATCGCAAAAAAGGAAAGGAGAGGGCTCGAGCGCATCCAAATTCAGTTCGTAGCAACGGGCGTATGCTACAGAAATTGACGAGATCGCAAGGGGAAAGACCACAACGGCGATCCCCTCAGAAAAAAAAAAACGAAAGCCCTTGTTGTGGAAATACACCAAAGAGGCTAGTGTCGATATAAAAATATATAATGATGCGAAGTAAATTGTGAGGGTGGTTACGGTGGGTGCCTCCAGTGGTTTCGTTCCTTAGTTGCGAATCGTCAGAATAGGTCCGTGTTGATCCAGCGTCCGTGGGTATTTTTTCGTATGTGCGTTATTCAACTAACATGGAATTTTGCAAAGCAGAACCAGGTTCGTGAACCGAGTCCTTCGGATTGGTAACCAGAAAAACCAGGCCTGCTATACCAAAACAGCCTGTTTGCCTATATCATCAATCTTGGTTGATGCGGGTGTTGGACGTTGGACGCGGACGTGAACTTGAACGTCTCGGTTTCTGTACCGAACGAGCCGAGTGTGTTGCGACGTTTAAGATGGGATTTTCCTTCGCCAGACGCAAGGCGTGTAAGACAGATTAAAATGTGATCAGTATGTCAGGTGACAGCGCCGGTCAATTGGAGAATCTGTGATAGATGGTGGGAGAGGTGGTAAAGGTGGTAGCGGTGGTGAATAATGTGGTAGTGACGGTGACAAGACATTAAACGGGGTTGAACGGGCTGCGGATACGGACGCGGAATAATAACTCAGATGGCAACGATGAGAGAGCTTCTTTCCGCGCTCACTTTCGCTTTCAGTCTCATTTGCACGCCAGTTCTTGCTCTTTGCTCTTGCTGTTGCTCTTGCTCTCGATCGTCTCTACGACTTGGGCAAGGAAGGTTAGCACATCGAGGTACCCACGAGCGATTTCCTTCTTCCCCATGCAGTCCATGTCAAAATTCCAAAATACAATACTTGGAATACTTGGAATACTTGGTGCTCGAGAAAGCTACCCTGCTTTGCAAGCTTGTCATCAGCAAGAGCTCAGGTACCCGTCGAGCTGCGTCAAGGTACCGCTAACCCTCCTGGCGCGGTTGCAGATTGTAGCTATAATACTACTACTAGGGGGGAAGGGGTTAATGGATATGGATATGGATACTGGGTATGGATACTACTATGTACATATGGGGACCTGGCAGCCTGGGCATGTTTAAAGGTACATATGTAGCTACATAGTAGGTAGATAAAATGGGGGTTTATACCTCAGGGATCAGGGATTAGGGATCATGGATCATGGAAGAGAGAAAAAAAAAGAGCATGGCCCAGGTTCTGGGGTGTAAATTTACGCTGACAATGACATGGATAAGGTTATTACGGTATGTAGGAGACTAGGAGTAAGTATCTGGGTATCTAAGTACCCGCCTAGGCAGCCCAGGTAATAAAAAGAGGGACCCTCTCCCGTTCCCCATCAGCTCCTAACCCTAGACTCGAACCGTACCGGAAGCTGCGCGTATGTATTGTCCACTAGGTAAGAGTATGGATGGATATCTCCGCAACAACGCAACTTCAATGAATGTTATTTTACACCTTGCACTTACCTTCTTACTATGTAATTACTGAGATACTTACGTTTGTGGTTTAAACAACCTTGGAAGCTAGTAGTAGCAGAAGTTTACTTGCTATTAGCTTGGGGCCTAATTGTCAGTTGATAAGGGGTTTATCACGTAACTACCAGCAAAAGATTGGGACTTCAAGGTTGTCATAGTTTATTAGTTGAAGAAGTATAGAAGTTTAGGACCTCAGCCTTGAAGTTTACATCAAATCAACTCTTATCAACATTCAACTTCGAAACTGAAGCCCTAAGCTCTTCATGACACCAGAGGTTTCTTCTCAGCCGCCACGCGTATACCTACATAGGCACAGAGATTGTAGTAGTTGAATTTACGTCGAGACGCGTCTTTCCGACTCGGGTTAACGTCTCGATAATTTTTCGTAACCCTATTCATTTTATTTTATTGTATTTTCTCATTCTTATTTTTTTTCTCATGTATTCATCTTCTAATCCTGATTGCCAAGACAGCATCGTAGCTGAAAGTGCCAACTTTAATATCAGTGCAGTCTCAAATTCAAGAACTTCTTGTAAAAGTTGTTTATTATCACGACACTCGCGCATATCAACTTGCAGACGGGAGTGCAGTGCACGGAAGATAGCACATCAGTATGTTGCATTTAGGTGGGCTTGAGGTAGTTGACCGGCTGCACTTGCTTCTAAGTGGTGCCCTAAAATTCATATCATCCCTAAAGCGTAGACGGAGTGTGTGTGAAGATATACATTTAGAAGGAGAGGGGAATAGAGGATGGAAAATGAGGGGTAATCATCCTAGACAGGATGACATGGTATGGATGCTCCTATGGTTCGGTATGATCTGAATTTCATGGCATGGCTATGGCATTGGCATGGGGATAAGGGAGGCGACGGAAAGCTACGGGAAGCCGACTCTTCCGCCTCCATATTGAAGCGCGATCCCTTTATCGAGTTTTTTTTTTCATTATTTCTTTCTTTTCAAAATCTCAAGTCATACCTAGATGCTACCAGATGTTCAAGTTCCAAGTTATTACCTGTATACAACTAGATATACAGGTACCCTAGTAGAACCTTGGATAAATCAGCTGATGCGAATAAGGGGACTAAAGGGATCAGATGATTGATGTTCTAAAGTGTTCTAAAAGCTAAGGTTCTCAGATAAACCTCCCGTTGAACTCTATATCCTTAGTGGTACCGAATAAATATTAAACTTCATGTCGAACGGGTCTAGTTGACAAGTGACGTAAATAATGCAGTCGAAAATTACTAGGTGGAATCATTTCCTTTAAGGGAAAAAAACATGTTTGAAAATATGTCGGGAAATATTAATTGGCCCCAGGATGATTACGTATCTATATTCGCACCAAAGCCTTTTTGACACATGAAAGAAAGTTGATTAACTTCACGATGCTTGAAAAAGAAAAAAATAATCTTACCTCGCTATATTGTAACCTCCAAATTGGCGTGTACGTTACCATCCCAGCGTTCGACCGGTCGGGCAACGATCGGTAGAACCAGCCTCACGATATTTATTACGGGGGATATTCATCGATACAAGGATTATGCTTGGCGTTGCTGGGGTTCTACTGCTTCCAGTCAAAAAACAGCAACCCGACAAGGCCGTGAGACCTTTGGCCGGCTCGTGCCGTTAGCACAACCCGAAGTCTCCCTATCCTAGTGATGGTAATATTTGAGGACAATAAGAATGAGGATGTTGACTCGTAAGAAAGGAACAAAAGTTTTCCCCAAGAGAGAACTCGTGTTCCGTCGCTGGTCGTTTGATGCTTGCTGTTCTACATAGCAATGAAATTCAGCCTCTTTCTTTTTCGAAGCTAGGGCACATGTCAAAAATAAGATCGGATCAAATCCATTGCAGAAGAACCGTAGTGGTGGTGCTATAATAGCGTACAGGATAGAGTAGGTAGGTATATAATAATATATTGCTTATATATATATGTGTCTTGTCATTATTACACGTCGTTAACACGAAGGGATTGGCAAAAAGTGATGACAATTGGGACAGATCAATCCAGCTCCAATTGATAATCAGTGCTCCCCTATCTTTCATATTTGCGCACCTCTTAATAAGCTCCTAACACGTATTGGTCCTAAGGAGTAAAGGTAATCCGATGTACCGTTGCATCAGGCGTGGCCCCAGAACGGACCGGGACCCTATTCCGAAGTCGTGGGTTATCACACGAAGTCACTCTGATCCAGACTGTTTCAGGGGAACCATCAAAACTCAACTTCGAGCTGTCACTTACTTGATACTTGATACTTGATCATCTTGAAGACGTGATATTCTGCCCCATTGTTTCAGATAGCCAAACTGCCAAATCACTAAACCTCATCAGGTTGCTGTGCCCATGGATACACGACACGAACTCCATCGAACTTCATGAAAAATGGAATCAACTCGTCTTAAGATGAGTTATACCTAACCGCAACTTGTTAAGTATCGTTCATGAACCAATCGCCAACTCGCCGCATCTTTTATACGCATGCATGTATATATAAGACACCCGTAGCCATGTAGCTCCGTTCACCAGTTCTCAATGTCCCTAGAAGAATTGTGGGAAAATGGATCCAACCCAAATGCTCGACAATCAAATTGTTGGAACAGCCCTCGACGATGCTGTAATTTTCGCCTCTAAGCTGCATGCAAACCTAACATATTATGTATTGTACTTCATGGGTTATAGTACAAACATCCCTTCGCAGACGTTGATAGAGGGATTGAAAAGAGAGAAGAAAAAAACAGTGACCCAACTACGGCGCAGAAGGATTTGGCCGGGAATGATTCCCCGCGTAAGCCGCCGCCCAGTCCCAGTAGTCCCAGTCTCATCAACATCCTTTCACGCTTCACGATCCCCACAATACCTATGCACAGCGCTTCGCTGTACGCAAGCGAGCACAAAACAGAGGTCTAGCCCCCGGCTAATAGACGAGCTCCTAATAATGGCCAATTACGAATTCATCACCCTAGCTCAAAAACTTAATATATCGAAATAATATCGATGATGACGATGGAAATGGCGACATTATCTCTGGTGGATCTCTTGCCACGAATCTTCGGCCCCATAACGGGCGTTACCCCTTCTCTAGAATTGTTACAAAGTCCAAAACCCGGAAACAGGTCCTCGGGAGGAGCTAAAATTTTGACAATGGCAGTGGAAATGTGGAAATGAGGACTACTCCAAAAGAAGGAGGTTCGCGACGTCCGAGCGACGGGTAATCCTGCTGGCACCTCGAGGCTTAAGACTTGCACGTATTACAACTGTTATTAAAAATCAGGTCGCCATTGCTCTTTACAGACAATGACAGCTTTAGCGAGGTCTTCGAGGCGGTCGCCTCCTGGAGCTGCTTCGGAGATACCGCGAGGTGGACGTGCCTTACCCGACCTAACACGTGGGCGGCTCAATTTCGATGGAATATCCTGAGCAATGCAAGCGATTTAGATTGAATCGCGATACGCAACGTGAGCTACTACGTATCATGTGCTAAATCTTCGCCACAGTGTAATTTTAACAACCCAACCTGCCACCCCTGGAATACCGTGATCTTATTCCCAATCCGAGGTAACCGATACGGCAACGTATCGACGGGATGAGATTTGATTTAAGCCTCCTTCGCCGTTTACAGTGCTCCAATTGCTACATGTTGTCCAAGAACGTTTATTCCCTGTCCATATCTCACTCGAACTATGACGACTTTTCCAGATTCGATCAACTAGGCTCGAACCTCATTGGGACCGTCGGTAAGCTAAAATCGGGCATCGGGGTCCTACACGAGTTCAATATCAATTGACCAATAACTTAATCCGACAAACCCTCTGAGTTTCGAAACATATCAACTACAATATCTGATATAGCGAATGAGAGCGTACACGTAGCAGGCCATGCATGCAGACGGCGGCTCACGGCCACATGCAGATGGACTGCTGCCGAACACCTGCATTTGCAGTAACGCTTATAGGGGATTTTAAGCATAAATCACACTCTTTTCTATGGGAGACAGGAGACGAGCTTGAACACGACACAGTCTTCTATTTCTACCATTCCTACCGTCCCTACCGTGCCGCGCAGTTGATCACACACACACCGAAGATAATTGAGGCGAATTTCGTCTCATATTCGGCGATAACAGTTTATTGACATTTCCCAACTGAGGAAATATGATACATATAATAATTTACAACCCGTCCATTAATTACGTAGTATTGTTAGGTCGCCAATAATTTCTACATGGTATTATATAATAGGTACCTTATAATATGTACATGGGGGGGAATAGCTGATCCCAAATAGGAAAACATCGTGGGTCTGCGCCAACCTTGACTGCTTTTGACTGCTTCGTTAGCTCTTCTTCTTTCTTCTCTTCAAAGTTCAAGCAACTTGACATGTCAATATTCACATTCGCAGGAGCAGTGAGAAATTTCGAAAGGCTGACAGGTAATAACAATCGTTATTACTCGGAACCCCTTGAGAGCTTCTTACGTTTATTACCGTGTGCATTAAGGACTGGTCGTTGACGCTCATAATCGTGCGGCGGCACCTCGTGGGAGTCAAGGGTTTTCAAACAGGGATCACCTTACCTAGCACTCACCTGTATCCCAAAATGGACGCTGATTACGTTAAGGCTTTCTCTTCAACCGTTCCAAAGCGCTGCTCATCATGTCGGTCGGCAAAGCTATCGATATCTTGGCTTCTTCACTTTTCCGATTCTTGTTAGGCGACGGCAAATTCCACTCGTCCATCTCAATCAGGCACGAAGAGTCCAGACCGATCAGTAAGGCTGCTAGTGCAGCACGTTCTAACCATCCGATTAGCCAATAACGTGCATAAGAAGATCCGCCTGCTGCTGTTGTCAAGTTTACGGGTGGGTTTTCTCGTTTTCAAGTCTAGGTAGTCGGGCAAGTTAGGAACTTCTGATAATATCTCAATTCCTTATTCCTACCCACATACACTCAACTCGAAACTAATTCTTGAGATACACTGCTAAGAGAATATCTTATTATAATAATTCAATTCTTTCCTAACGGTACATGCCTTCAGGCTATTGGTTTCAGAGACGGAAATGAGCTGACGAACTCTCCTACCGGCCTCGCCCTAGGAGACGACTAAGCTTCAACTAGCAAGTCGCCCGCAATTAAGGCAGACAAGAATAAAAATGCCCGGAATAACGCTAGATGAAATGGCCGATCACCACTAACAGCTGTTGAGGCAGGGAGTCAAGCTCTACAATCGTGATAACAAACAACGCTCGGAATCATACGATGTTGTTCATTGGTAACCAGGAGACTGGTTCGCATCACGGAAGACATGCCTTCGAACGGTATGAAGGACGGCAGTCGGCAGATCTGTGGAGGGGTCTATAACGGACATTATCCCGTGTTGGGATCCAACATACACTGCATAGTGCAGTATCTCTCTCTCTTCTGTCTTCCCCGCAGTTAAATGTGGCCAAGAGAATCCATCGCGCGGACCGAGTCACGTACCGGATTCCGATGTTCATGTGATATATTCGTTATGCTGGCGAGAGTTGGAACTCGATTTCGCATCATGCTGTGGAACAAAGAGCTCATGACGGAATACCAAGGGAAGACCAACAACGTTAGATTGTTGGTAGATATCCCTAGAGGCTAGTAGAAGACCCTGTTGATCCGTGGGTGTTATGCCCTTGCTATTTGCCCTTGCCGCGACTTTAGGAGCCGGGTCCGTAGACAGCATCCTTTTTTTTTCGAGATTCCACATCATCGAGTCCAGAATTAACGCACAGTTGATACTTCGTAATGTCAAAAATTCCCCTCCCGTTTCTGCAAGTAATTAGTGACATATTGCACGGGCCGCTTCCGTCCTTCAAAGGCGGGCAATTGCGGTTCAAGAATCCACGACGGCGATCTCGAAACCTAATACCACTCGACTAGTGTAACAATTGACTCCTCTGTCCAACGAGACCGGGACCGGCTAGCGGTAGATGTTGCTAAGCTACTCTTGTACGTATACTTCGTAGTCCGTTGTTTTTTTTTGATTTTTTTTTTGACGTATAATTCGTAAGCAGCCGGTGCAGATCAGTGTCTGTGCGCTTACCCTTCTGCCCTTCCAGCTTCAAACCCAAAGCCTTTATCCTACCTCATATTACCATACCTACGGCTTGACTGTTTACTGAAACACTGGTGGAAGTTCTAATCTGCTTTGAATACGTATGCGAGGCAAATGACTAATAGTATGCCAAAGAATTTCCTAACAGACTCAAAGTCGCAGCAAGCAATTAAACTAACAGCATAGCCCAATTCAAACCTCTTTAGCGTAGTTTGACAGCTGAGAGTGCTCTGATAATACTCTAAAACCTAACGAATCGGTGGCGTTTTCATGTAGAACAGCACGTCATAAACTGTTGCAGGTTGCTGGTTAGCTGAAAAGAAGTTGACAGCAAAAAAGGGGATCCATACAGGTAGTAGTAGGTACGTCCATGTACATACATATCGAACCACTTTACGCCACACATCTTCGATGTCATGTATGTACATGCAGGGAGCGGAAGGGATAATCCCTATCGCCCTACTTGCGTCAAGTCCCTTGTCCATGTTAAGCATATCGCTCGAGAAAAGCTATCGAGATTAGGTAGGTCTTGTTCATACGTCGAAGGTCTCAATAAGAATTGCGGCCTAACTTAGGGCCTTTTACTGTCGCATAGTATAGCAACTGTTGTGAGGGTATTAATGATCGACGTAAGGTTGCTAAGCTGTTTCTGGTTTACTGTTTCTGGGCATTTTATGTTGAGGAAACTATGGATATCTACTCCTCAGAATTGACCCTTCAACGTTCTCATGACTAACTGCCAATACGTGATAGAGTCTTACCAGTTGATTCGTCGATTCGTATTAGCAAAGAACTTCAGGTTTTCTCACTGGGAATAAAAGCGTCGGAGGATTCCAAGGTCACATGTTGAGTCGTTAGATATCATAGTGTGCATGATAAAAGGTTGCATTCATTTTCATGCTCATGGAAGTTACGTGAAACTGAAACGGAGCCCTGGAATAGTTTTACAAAATGCCTAGGTACTAGTTATCACGGCGAGTTTGGTGCGAGTGGCGCTCGATTCTAATCCCTAATCCCGGCAAGAGAGAAGAAAAAAGCAACTACGAAGAGAGGGATGAAGAAAAGATGTTATAATTAGAGTCATCCCGAGTTTGAAGACGAATATGTTGGGCAGAATGAGACTCTATGTTTTCTGGGCACGATGTTTTCATGGAAACTCAACAAAAGAAACAAGACTTGGGACTTCTCTATAAGTCGTATCGTAGGCATCGTAGCAGTTGTTTTAGGTGTCAATCGGAAATCATTCAACGATCCATTGCACGGTCTTCCCCGCATTCTTGTAATTTGGCGGGTTATCGAACCAGCCCTGTCGCTCTGTAACCAATAAATATCCTGGTTATGACGGTATCCAAACCATGTTTTCCTTTTTTACACCGCTAAGACCAAGGAGAGAACAATGCCGACCTCTAAGAAGATGGTGGGAGGGGAAGGGGGTATTATCTGATCTGCTACCATCAAGCCTGCAGTACAGAACTTTCAGACGTATCAAGATCAGTGCCCCTCCCCACAACGTTTTGGTTGACTATACCTAGTCACTTGCAGCTCATACCACCTCTCCTTGATTTTTGGTTATATTGTGAAGTCTAGACTACCAATCGCTTGACTAGTTCCTGTTTCTATCAACCAATATCCAGAACCCAAAGCTCTACAATCAGGAACTACAACGCCATTCATATAACCTCAGTCGCATGGCGCATAATGTAGTGCAACTTCAGCACACGCAATTCTACGAATACAATCTGAGGCTTTGTAGGATGCCTCACGACGTCATTTCACTCTTCGTCTGTTCCTACTCTGTCGAAATACCAAGACCGAGGTCGTGCCGTCCGAATATGAGTGGGTGGAGCGTATATGCAGTGCACTGACTCTGTTCCATAGCCTAGACTACCTGATATCCCTATTGGTGACCCTCTTCATCAAGTGACGGATGCTACGAGATTGGTTGTAATGGACGAGAAGGATGAGGACCCACGAATGCCTTACGGGATCAATGAAGATCAAGTTCCATGACGGACCCTCCCACCTCTGCATTTTGTCTTGAACGATGCGACCTTATGTAAGTAGTCTGTAGGTACGGAGCCTTAGGGGACGCGCTACTGCGGTATAGGGTAAGATGTCATTCGGTTGGGCCAATAGGAGATTTTGTTTCGTACTAGGCCACTGCCATGATGTGAACCAGGTTCGGTAGTTAGATAGATGGTGACATTAAGGGTCAAAAGGAGTAAATGCGTCCTGCCGTAAGTTCCTAAACCCATCTCTACCTATAGACACTCCCCATATATTTCTGTCTGTCAAAGGTAGTCCCTAGGTGAACTTCGAATCCGGAATGGCGCTGGTTACTTACCGCCACATAAGATTGTTACATGTATGTATCTGCCCTGCTGAAATTGTGACCAAGTCACACCAAAGTCTGGCGCAAGCAGCATTAAGCCACTACGATATTGTACTTGGCATCCCATGTGCCCCTGGAGGGATAAATTAACAAAAAACGACGTTCTCGAAACGTCTTGTTATAGATTAGATGAATATGGACAACGGCTAGTTATCCCTTATGTTGCTCATCTTCATAGCTTATGGTCAGTGGGTTGATGCTCTAATACTACAGTAATACTACAGCATAGTAGCTACTCATCTTAGCCTTTGACGATCCCCCGCCATGATTAGCATGACAGCACCTATTGTTAGCGGATGATGAGCTATAATACAGGCTCTTAAGCGGGGCATTATCACTAGAAAATGGGATGCTACCACAAACATTGTTGATGCCGCTACATGTAATAATCGTGGATATTATAGGTACCTACTTCAAGTATATCGCTCAGTAACCGCGGCTTGAATGATATATACTAGGCACTTATGCAAGATCCATAGCTAGTTCAGCAACCGTCGTTATAGGGTATGCTCAAGCTGCTTAAGCTAAAGTTCCGTAGTCTATAGGGGCCCAATAATTCGCAATGCGCCACTCGGAAGAATCACGCTATGGGTATACGGATGTGCAAGGCATGAAGTCGAAGACAGCATGAGAAAATCAAGACCTACAGGGCCCAGAACCGTTTTGTCTCTTCTCTCGTCTAAGATAACCTAGTTCTAACAAGTATCCCGAGAGCTGGTAGACGCCGCCTCCCGTCCTAGCTATCGTGAAGCACAGATAGTGCGCTTAAGCACCGAACTATTCCCTTCGCAGAAACTACTTGTCGGGGATGTAACTACTTCGAGGTGCGTGAAAAAAATCAGGTTTCTGCATAACAACGTAGATGACCCGCAATGATTGAGAGGTAGGCATGTAGGTAGGTATGTACGTACCAGCATTCTAGCATGAGGCTTGACTATTTGTGTGTGTATTCTCTCGATATCGATATGTATGTCTCTGATCAATTTTCTTATGATACGATGCTTGCATTGAGCTCCTCTGGCCAGACCTACCGAGCACGATTTTTTAGAGGTTTCATCACGATTTGATACCTCGGAATCGCGTACGTCCGGCTTTCGGTACTTAGCCCGGGAATAGGGGACTCCTTCAGCATAGTATCCAGCGTGCCAACGCCACATGGCTGGGCGTCACTTCGGCAGGCTCGCATTCCGGTCAACACGCTCCGGCACGATCTCAAGAACCTAATCGTCTGTCATATTTTGGACCGTCGAAACATTTTCGAAGGTCGTAAATTTCGAAGAGCCTCAATCACGATCTTCTGTTACACTGCAGACTCAGATCATACAGATCATATGTTTTGTTTGCTTTATCATGCTATCCTGCGAGGTACAATGTCCTACCGCGTAAGCGTAGCCAGGTCCCAAGGCCGGTAAGTGTGGGAGTCTTCTCGTCATCCCACTCTTCACAACTTCGTTACTCCACTGCCAATGCCAGTGTTAATGCCGGTGACATAGGGTGTGTGTGTGGGGGGTTTCTAGAAAGCTGCTTTTCCCTTACCGTCAGAAAGATCATGCCATGCGCCTACACACTACTAACGTGACAGAATTCACCCAACCCATCTTATTCTAAGGTTGGTCTCGCAGGTCTCGCTAAAGCTAACTGACAGTCACGACTCATTGATCCATGTCCCCGCCTGTCACTCACTATTATGGACGAGCCTCGGAAGGATGATTTAAGCCACAATTATTTTATGAGGACCCACGATTACCCATATTTAGATGCAGGAACAAGCGGTCGGAGCCTTTCCCCAAGTCCATTGAACCTGGTTAGTTACCATATCCGCGGGTTTTCGTCTCTCCTGCTCGCTAATCGAATTCCCTATTTCTATCTGCCCAGTGCCTACCTCTAGCGCCGTATACCGTATTGCGAACAACGGCGCCTATCCCTATCTCGTTAAGGAGAGCCATGAGGATGCGATAATCTTGTAAGCTGAAAAAAAGCGCTAGAATTGTTTAGGAACGCGCCACATACTTGTTAAATGACAACCTCCGTTCGCTTGTCTTCCGAGGAATATTTTTGGCGTCGTGATTCCCGCAGTTCGGGACGTGGCGTTGCTAGTTCCAATTTCCATGTTGAACAATCCACTGTTTCCTCGAACCCAAAACAATGGTTGATGCCTTAAAGTTGATTTAGGAACTATGAACCGATGGACACGAGATAATAGTTTCAATATCATTCGGATAGTGTGCGAGTTGTTCCGCTTCGCTCGCTTTTCCGAAACCGCATAACGGCGGAATTTGATAATGTAATTTCTCACTGCATGATAGCCCAAGTCTAACTATCTACGGCGGCTCGTTCTACGGTCTAGTATTAGTGGTTTAGTAAGCTATAGGCGACAGCCCTACATGAACGCGTACATACTACCTAGTACCTATTAGTAGTATTGCTACATGCGCTATGGGAACTACTTTTTAGTATCACGAAATCTTCTAATCTGTGCCACCATTCACTGCTATTTTGGAACTTTCGCAAAGAAACCCGACTAGAGATCTTATCAGAGAATCCCCATACGTGCACGCGGTCCGCCGGAGGGTCTGATCACGAATCATCAAAGCGTCTGAGCCACTCGGCGGATGCTTCTCATCGAAACGACTAGCAACGTTGCGGCTGCGAGATTTGGTACTTGCGTCAAGAGTCCATTGTGACTTGATAGTTTTTAAGAAAGTAATTCACATCGGCGGATTTCTAGTGGATTGGTCTCTCGTTTTTGCTGTCGAGTTCGTGAAGCCTCGACTAATTTGTTAGTAACATGACCAGCGTCACGAAATTGTTACCCTATTCGTCTTGGACTCGGGCGCATTGCCATGTACAGATAACGCGGAAATCTAAGTAGCTGCTAATCTGCCTACAAATATCCACCTCTGCCGCTACTGCAGACGAGGGAGCTTGGATTATCATCATCAGCATCATAACCATAACTGCGGAGTATATACATAGGTATGTATACAAGGGTCACCCATAGATTGCCGGCAGGGGCTTTCATGGCATGGGTCATCCCCACACCGTGCGCTAGGCCCTTCCAAAACGAGTATCTTACCCCATAACACTGATAGCTACACTATTTCGACGCTTGCTAGTGGTCAGAATCGCGATCTATGTTGTATGTACGAATTCTATAGAAACCAGCCTTCTTTGAGACAAGATAAAACTTCATCTTCACGAGGTTTATGAGGATGAACGCTGGTATATTACGAGTTACCTGCAAGTGTGAGGTACCTAATCTCACTTCTGCAGCTGGTGAAATTAGATGTACCACTTCCAGAATTTTGAGCATTGCATAATTGGTAGATGTGTATATTACATTACCTAGGTACTGTTTGAGATCGAGTGCATTAGCTGACCCAGATGCATTATCATGACGGGCGCGCTTATTACTGAACCTATCGCACCCATCGTACATACATACCGCATACATAACGGGTCTTAGATGGCAGCAGGGTAAGGCGTTACGAGCCACTACCCATATTATATGCATGTAGTATGTCGTCTATGTAGTAGGTATGCAAGTTCTGCTCGCCAAAGTTCCTCATGAAGTTTCTATGTAGCTATTCCCAGTTGCTTTGTGGCGGTAAATAGGTACCTACGCGAGCTTGGTAATATGCAGATCTCGAATCCTTCTAAGGATATCTCGTTTAAAATGCCCGACGTCAAAAACCTGCCGTCGGCAACACCCACATAACTTTAAGTGTCCGTGATACGACTACGGTATCTAACTACTATGTATATACTATATTGATTACATACATACGTAGGTACATACCTACCTAGTAGTATAAACGTCGAACAGCACCCCGCTAGGCAGTAAGGTACTAGGTGATAAGGAACTTGCCGAGTGGTATTCAAGTCACGACATATGATCTTGACCTTGTAGCAGATCTGTTGATCCACGTGTTGGTCACATAAATTACCGCTCATGGCGAATAAAATCTTGAAAGTAACATTTTCGTCACCATCTTCGTCATCCCATTCGGTTCTAGTTTCCAGCTGGGAGATGAAACAAAATTTCTTGTTCTCGAGTATCGTAACATCGCCCAGAGTAACGTTAGATGTATACCTACATACATACCTTGATCATGTGGCTGGTTTCTTCGCTTCATCTACCCATCTCGCGATGTAACTCTAGGGCGGATACAATATACCGGGGTAGAAAATAGTGTACAGAGACATTGTGCGTGTCCACATGCATCTGGATTCTGAGCTAATACTACGTAGCTCCCGACCTGCGTGTAAGGTGCTAAGTAATTACGCTACAGACATAGTAAACAGAAGCTAGCTGAAAAGAGACCAAATTCGGTAACCAGAGTATCTACAACCAAGGTTGACTGAAACATTGTCGAACTCGTTTAGCTAAACGCTCTAAACGCTCCGGACACCTGAGACATCTTTAGTCGGTTTTATCTCCGACCTCAACGCCAAGGTCCGTGAGCTACGCACACTGACCTAATGACCTACTTGGCCTACATAAGGAAAACAACGTGAGTGACATCTTTACCGCTATAATTTGACAATTTTGCTTTTTCTATGCCGCGAGAAATACGCGCCATGCCGGCGGCAGACGCCACACCGACATCTAATCTTCCTCGTGCTGCATGTCGGCAGATCTAGGAACCGCGAGATTCGTTAGAGCGGTCTGGGAATAATCTCGAACGGCGTCGCCCTCGACGACCTGATGACCCCCAACATTCTCTCGGAAGTAGGTTTCTGCATCCCGCTCTTGCACCATGTTACTAGACGTGACGCTATCTCAGAGAACTATGCAACAATGGCCTTACGCCGTAGACAACCTGTCAACACGAACGAACCAGCATCATCGCGGCCGACATCCGCTAGTCCCGTCCTTAAATATACGCCGTCGGTCGGAGGAATATGCATGCGCCTCATAATGGAAAAGGTGCAGCAATTCAGCTAGACCGTTGTGGAGTCTTCATCGATGAGGGGTTGTTCTGATTGTGTTGTCACTGGTCACCGTGGTGTTGGTTAGATTCAGCCGCTGATCTACTCCAGATATGGCGTCCCTGTGGATTCTCATCCATGTTATCGGGTTAGGTATGAAGGTGACGAGGCTGACTTGTTGGTCCGGACCACACACCAGACTACTTGGTAACAGGTAAAGACTCACAAAACTTGGCCATATTCCTAGTATCTAAATGTGATAATTGATAACATGAGAACCCTTCATGCAAAGACGCATGAGGAATCAATCACGGGACTTGAGCCCACAATAAGCCTTCCAGATACCGTAAACCGACGGCAGCGTTGCGAATGCCACTGGTTTATTGGCGATCACGCACATCTCTGGCTATAAGTAAAACAATATAGCGCCTTATTAGTCATCCAACTACCATGAGTTTGGGTTGCGCGTCAGGTTCGTCGAGGCTAATGCATGCCATAGTAAAATTATCTTATCCTACCGCTCGTATGTAAATCAAACGTCGATCGTGCCCGAGGGTTACCAACATGGCGAGAAGAGAAAAAATTGTTAAGGGCTATTATGTATGTACATAAATGCCCTGATACGTAATGAGATGAGATATAGGTACATATTATTAGGTAGATGTATCTTCGTTACATTCTGCAGTACATCAGAGTGGGGGACGCCTTTTTTCCGGGGAGAGTTTCCGAGGCAGCGCCCGGGAAGCCCCCTGGACTCTTTCCCTGCATGCAGCTTTTCCAAGTTCGTCGAGCGTGGATGTCGAAAAGTGGGATTCTAAACCAGTCCAGCCCCTCAGAAATTCTTGTCCTTCTCTGTTTTCGAAAACCACCAACTAACTTGGTATTAGTCTCTCTCTTCGGAGTATATGGGAGACGTCCTTGTAATAATATTTCCTCCCCGCCGGCACGCTTCCGACTAGACTTATGCAGGGCTGTTTCTGTCATGGTCATCATGTCCGGCCCATGCAAGCTTTTGTGCGAAGCGATCCTCTGCTGCAAGCTACCGATTTGGATGTACGCACTTGTGCATCCGCCAACGGGTCGGAACTTTTTTTATGACGAGAAAAAGCCGACATGGAAGCCAAAGAAGAATATTAGAGAGAAAAAAAAAGGGAGGCCACTAATACCCATACTATCACTCTTCCCTGTCAGAAAGACCAGAGAAAAAGTGCCCCATGTATCAATAGTACCGTAATACACTGTACATCTCCCGGTTCTTGATTGGTCAATCAGGACAGTACTATTACTACATGGGGCACTTTCTCTCTGGTCTTTCTGCCTGTGTGCCTTGCGCAATGGACTGAAAAAGTTGCTACTGCAAGGTGAATCACCTATCCTATTTCCGTGTTTTTTCACCGAAGACTCTTCCATCTCATCTACCCCTTTTACCGTGAAACGACAACATCTTGCCTATCACAGGAGTCACTCCTCTTTACCATCCACTTAAGCTCATTCGGAGATATATCATCTCATACCATTGCAGTTCAGACTACGTAGTACGGACGGCCAAGCCGTTACGACAAAGGTGATAGTCGCGGAAAACTGCAGCAGTTCGCAGTAGCAGAGTCGATCACTAAATCTCATGTATGTATTGTAAATCTTTCTCCGCTACTAACTACCGGTGCCGGGGGATATATAGGGAACAAGCGATATAGCTTTAGTGTTGCATTCAATTGAGACGCTTGTTCCAACAGCAGCAATTCGGTGTCAGGTCTGAGAGAAAGCTTTTCACCAATGGGTAACTCAGCGATGCAAGAAATTCTTGAAACCCTTCTCTACTCTTGCCTATTTCCATCTATATTGTCTATCTCCGTCAGGAAAAAGGAGAAGGTGAAAAGAAAAGGAGGAAGAATTGATCCGGTTTCGCTCGTCCTCGCTCATTCTTCCGCAATTCCGGCGAAGAAATTCAAGAAAAAAACAGGGCGCCCCGGCGAAGACCCGACGTCGGATTGCATATGCAGGTCCGAAGTCAGGGGAACAATGATGTATCGCCTCACCCTTTTGAGAGGTTCCCTCCCCACTCTATCTAACCTCGGGGGCGTCCGAAATCAGATGTAAAGTGTGATCAAAGCATCTGAGCTGCATTTCGCGATCATAACGAGTCTAGTCTAGTCAAGTGACAGAGACGAGAAGATTCGCGATAAGCTACTAGCTACCTACACACACTCAGTTGGATGCTGTATAACCCAACCTACAGCGACTATAATATACTCACAACAAGTGACGAATTAGGCGGTCTACGACTTCACCACTACTACTATTAGAAAGTGGAGGTGGTGTTGTCGCTATCTCCTATGTCTTACCGCGCTACAATCGTGCAGATGCGCACGCACGGGTTCCTCCCCAGGATCTGCTCGTCAGAATGTCTGTTCGCCAAACCGAGGTCTGCTGCTTATTGTCCCCCTTTTCCCTTTTTCTCTCGAAGGATCGCCCAACCCAAAAGTTCAGTTTGGCTGTTCCATCTTCAGGGACCCTTATGGTGCTCGGTAACGATCATATTACAAGCAGAATCAATTGATCAAATTCCAGTCACACCGCCTCCCCAAGGATCTAACGACTTCGAATTCTGTAGGTCACGTACGAATATGTAAGTCAACACCCAGGAGTTACCGCGAACAGACACCTGGGCAGTGGCGAGTAGGCTATATGAAACGCAAATGCGGCCGCCTGCATAGAATATTATGAACCAGTTTACAGAGTACATTGGTCTTTTAAGATCCCTTATGAGCCTTAGATTTCCTGTAGTATGATAACACTAGGTATCGAGTCTCTTAAATTTCTAAAGCCACCGAGGCGCAACAACAGACCCGAGCATACGAGTGTGCTCAGACGTAGGATTCAGGTAGTCTAGATTTCAGAAGGCCGTAAAATCGGGTGCCGAAGAAATTGCAAGCGTTTGAGATATCAACACGTCTCCTTTTCGTTGAATCTGTGTACCTGACGCTTTACTAAGTAATCCTAAAGTTCTACCCGACAATAAGGGGTGTTTTTCAGTAATGCATAGTGTAATTCTCATTTGTGTGCCGGTAGCTGTAGGGCGCGCACGTAGATTGAGTCTTGCGACCAGAAATTGCCTTTAGAGAGTCTAGTAAGACGTTCGATCAAATCTCTAGGAGGCTCGTCTATGTTGGTAAGAGCCCTACCCGAATTATATGCCCTGAAGTCATCATTAACCAGTAAGAGTGCGATTAATAGGAAACCTTCGAAAGGAGTGCGATACTCCTAAGAGAGAATTTTCATCTTCTCGAATCTTGAATTCGAGAAATGCGTTTGATCCCTCCAAAAAAAACCTCCTGGCATCCGTCTTGTCTGATCGGATCTCGAAGACGAACCTACGAGCCGCCCTTTCTCTCAAAATACCAAGTCGACCGAAAGTTGCTTGCCACGACTGCAGGCTTCATCGAGTCCCAGAGCACTGGGTATGGGATCTTGCAGTGAGACAGCGTCATACGATTTAGCCTACCTCAGCATAATTAGACCACATGCTGGCGGAGTTGGCGCATCTCTTGGAACTAGCCACGCTGTACCTACCTACATGAAGAGCTTCTGATGGGGTATCTCGGCTCGTTGGAGTAAGTGAGGAATTATCCGCTGCGAAGGTGTTCGTCGACTTGAGAATGAGGCTAAATTTGTGCATAGAATTCTGGTCGACTTGACCATTAGCTTACCACGCTGTCGGTATCATCTAGATCAATATCGGAGTATAGACGATCGCGAATGATGTGTCGGATACACTAGACTCTTGCTATGCAGAATACTAAGTCTCCCTCCCTACCTGCCTACTCCGTCGTTGCCTGTCGAAGCGATTCGGCACCGAAGGAGGCAATCAAGCCCTGAATGTTAAGATGGCATGATTAGTTATCATCTACATTGGTGCCATATCCATTACCTTGCCGTCTGTTTGTAAAGCAAATTCACTGAATGGTGGTGATGCTAAAAAATCATGTAAAGGATTCGTCATGCATGATCTGTACCACCTAGCTACGACTTGCAAACAAGTGAATACGATGCGTGGGTATTGCCTCGAGATCTAACCCAGCTACCCGGTCACCTCTCGGCAGTTTTGTTGCAACCCCTATGCCCGTCGGAGCCGATATCACATCGATACGATCTTTGTCGAACCCGAAAACCTTACGATAATTGCAGACCGGTAGCCCACCGATCAGATCATATGTCGGAACCGTTCCAGTGCATATCACGGGTGGGAAAATTCCGAAACGCCGTGTAACCTCTTGTACGTGCCGTCCTGCAAGCCACTTCTCAGCCGACGCCACTATCCCATGCAGCAGTGTTCGAACCCATGCCGGGGAAAGGGATCAAGATTGCCTCGGTTAGTGGTTCAAAAGAGAGGGTGGCATACATGTAGATTCTAGTGCGGCTCGTCATAGGAGAAGCAGAAGCTTGTATCAACGAATGACGATCCTATGTCGGTAGATAAAACACACGTGGACAACGCTTAGATATCATAGTATTATTAAGATATACTCTAAGACTACCTTAATAAACTGAGACATCTGCACTGCTATGCTGGTCCATATTTAGACGCGTAACTCGCCGCTGATAGGCACCCAACGCAGCAAACATTTCTATGTCCTACCATTCTCCAGACTATTTCCCCCCTAAAAATCGTGAAGAAAGCTAAGGACGTGCTTGTGAATCTAGGTAGGTAAGTAGTTCTATCGGTTTGTTCAAGCGCGTTCACCGCATCAACGGAAATCTGCCGGGACCGAAGAAAATTTCTATTCCGGGACGTTAGAACTGCTTATTTCCTTAGTAGGCTTCTAGGCTGGTTTCCAATGTTAGAATAATATTGATGTTCGTCCCAGCTGACTAACTCTTATGTCGAGTACTGCGCCAACATAAACGCCTCATATGTGATATATTAATTGCATGATTCAAATCAATTAGAACATATGCGTTACTTTTCACGAAGGAACTATAGATTCTTTCTAGAAGCTCTCAAGGTAACGTTTCTAGTCGTACAATTAGATATGCAAAAGTAAGTAAAAAACGCAAGGGCGTCAAATCCACCGAGGCACCCGTCGTGAACTTCTCCCTTACTGATACCGACAGACTGGCCCTGACATTCCTTTCAAAGCAACTCATCAGCTCGCGGCTGAACCTACGAGGCGGAATGGTTTCGGGAACAAAAAGCCGACATTCATTCCAGGTCCAAGGTATCGGGATATGCAAAAGTTACAAATTCAGCCGCGTATCAAACGGTCAAAAGTACAGCATAGATCAACCTTGAGGAAGCATGAAAGTAATCAATAACAATATCTCGTTAAGAGACAAGGTCATAATCGAATTCAAAGGTTCGCTACCAACACCTTTACCCCTGACCTCATCGGGCGCCCTGAACTGTTACTATCTCCTGACGTGATATCGGAAGCCGTGCTCATAGAGGAAATGTCGCCTAGATAGGATTTAACGCAATGACGCTGGCGTAAGACTTGATATGAGGCATCGGCGATCACTTGGAAACCTTCGGGGATATGCGGTTGGAATTGACTTCGTACCAAGCAGCACCAGAGAACAAGGTATAATAGCATTTCCTTAGACAAGGGGCCAGCTTTGGCAAAACAGTAGGCGACGCCTACCTAGGTAGCTCTAGAAATGGCCATCTAGAAAAAGACTCGTAACTACCATATCTGTCCGTGAGCTATGATAGACATTCTCACGAAACATGATCCACAATGGCAAAAACCGTATTTCTATCTCATTCCCTGAGTTCCGACGGTTGACCGATGTTGGGAGAGGCCAGTAGTCGTTGCAAGATGACAGAGTATCAATCCCGCACTGACCTTTCAAGGAGGCCAACCGGTGCTTCGTGACCATAAACGCTTAAGCCTGACTAGGAACACAATGCCTGGAATTCAGAAATAAGCCTCGTTCTTAACCTTGCTCATACTGCTATAGGTATTTCCCGAGATATCCAACGTTGGTAGCGACAAAGCGCCGGCTTGAATCGGATGGACGTTGCTTACTTACCTAATTATATCGACGTCGATATACGCTAAGAGGGGCGTAAGTTGCCTCACTAACCTAGTGCTCAAGTCCTATTGCCAGGGGTCATGCATGCGCCATCGTAGGCTTTCTCTTCTGGTCGACGAAGCATAATGGAAGATAGTGAAACTCATATTAGTCTTGAACATGGTCATTTCCCTCTAGTTAGACAAGTCGATCCTGAACTTTCAACAATCTCGGTATCTCAAAGCTTGTTGTCATGGACCCAAAAGAGAGAATGCGAAATCCGCGCTATTCCCAGCTTATCTGTCTTCCCAGTCATTAATATGAGGCTATTATGCTGAGTCGTTACCTATCAGGTAGTCTCCTTACTCCTTACGACTAGCTCTTTTCCTATCTAATCACAGTTCACGAATCTGGACAACTCAGAATACGGATCGGTAAAGGGGCTGCTCGCTAGCAAGCTTTATGTATCAAATTAGTAGGTTAGTCGAATACATACGACCATAGGATCTGGAGAACTCGGGATCCCGTCCGCTCTCCCTTAGATAAACCAGATACCGCTGAATTAGTAGTTGGGTCGGTGACGACCAGCGAATACCCAGTGTTGTATGTTGAAAAATTTTTTTGGTCTTTTTACTAGCGCTGAAAGTACAAGAAAGGTATGGGGCGATTACAAGGAGTGTAGTAAGGCATCTGTCTTTTTACTTACCTACCCAGTAACTAGTAATGGCCCTAGTAAATGCTTAGGCGTTTATTCAACCTATTTGTCGGCGATATAGTACCACACAGATACCTACGAAACTGGAGGAGGTAGGGAAAAACAAAATTCCAAAGAATTCTTTGGCAGCTTGAGTTTACGTATTGGAACTGGATTGCTATATACTGATTTGTTGTGGCCCGAAACCCCTAAAAACTTATTGAACCTTGGAAACCAGAAATATTGTAACTAAAGTCCCTTGATGTCTCTTAGGTGGATCAAATTCAAATTTCTGGTTATCATACTTGATGAGCTTTACTTTTCGGCCTAAATGTAATCTCTGTTTGACATCAAGAAAGCTTTTGTTGAAGAGACGATGATCATGTGAGTACATTCTTATGCGTAGAAGCCTAAAAGAGTTGCTTTTTTTTATTCATCTCCTATCATGGGCTGAATAGCTCATACTATTTGTGAACTCAGAGTAAAGCTCTTTTTAGAAACACTCTAGCTGTTCTTTTTGAAGCTACGTTAGAACTGCTTGTTCAGGGCAACGATAGTAGTAGCAAGCCTTCAAGGTGATTGTTGTTTGTAAGTGTAACTTTTATAATTGTTCAATCACTTACTCTGCCTTTGGAAAATAGAAAGAAAGTAAGGACCTAATAGATGTTCAACTTAAACTTCATTTTGTCGACCTGAATAGATTACACTTACGATAGGTGGACTAATATCACCACCACCACCACCGCATCATACAAAGGCAAGGAACAACCAACCAACCTTACTTCCTGACCTTGGCTTACATCAAACACCACAACTCACCACAACTCATCATCCCCATCATCACTTGTAATCTCACACAAGCACATCATCATAAAATCCCCAAATTAAAGACGAGAATCTCTTTTCCAAAGCCCCAGCCCGCCAAAAACGCGAGTCCTACGACCGTTCTACGTTTTAAAATCTCCCTAACGTTACAATTGGTATATGCTTTTCATTTTTAAACATAGGAGCGCCCCTATGACACATACACAAGTAAAGTAGATTATCTACTACTAGCGGACCTCCCATAATCCAGCAGCAGAGAAGTGACAGGAGGAGGAACGGTAGCTGCAAAGTAGAGGCGACCATGATGCCATGTAGGGCACTGTCTGCTTCTGCGGGTCCCACCTTCGTCCCACGTAGATACCTGGGTAATCAACATCCCATATGCCTTCTCACCCTTTTCGATCTCCTTTTAATCGGTATGGTGATTGAGATGTTTACCATGTGTGTGTGGTAAACTGCCTAACGCAATTCTAATCCTAGCGTCATGCATGCTTAGAAGCAGACAAACCCTCAATTCCCCTCGCCTCTAGTTCTTCTTAACAGGCCCCCAAGTAAAATGGCATTACTATATAATCATGTCCATTCACAATGGCTAGATTAATTATTCACTCTTCGGGGCAAGCCCACCAGGTGCTGGAGGCACCGGTGGTGGAGGGCGTCCGCTATCCCCCCCTGTTCCGGGAATAGGCGCCAACTCCCCCGGGGCCGGAGGTTTGGCAGATGACGGGACAGTCATGGGACCCTTGGGGACAGCAATGCGATCGGTTAGCTTTTCTCCGCGGATAACCTTCTCGACTTCCTCTTTGCTTAGTGTCTCATATTCGACAAGAGCCTTGGCCAATAGGTCAAGCTCCTTACGGTGATCGGTCAAGAGTTTGCGTGCGCGCTCGTAAGCCTCGTTGAGAGTACGTTGGACTTCGGATTCGACTTGGGCCTTGGTCTCGCTGCTTAGGGTGTCGTACCGGCTCCTATACTCCATGTTTCCAAGTTTAGAAGACATTCCTAAGCTTGCAACCATATCGAAAGCGACGGCGGTAGCCATTTTGAGATCCTTAAATAATATGTCAGTACTTTCTGAAGTATAAAGAACGATGTAACAAGGAACCTTACCGATGAAGCGCCACTAGTGACCGAGTTGACCCCGTAGACAATTTCTTCCGCGAGTTTACCTCCTAGACACATGTCGATGCGAGCTAGATAGTTGCTGATGGTGTACGAATACTTATCCATCTCTGGAAGAGCGGCGGTATGACCTAGCGAATGGGCACGGGGAAGAACGGTAACTTTGTACAGGCTTGAACCAGAACCCTTGGTCAGGAGACTGACAAGTGCGTGACCAGCTTCGTGGTAAGCTGTCATCTCCTTCTCTTCAGCGCTGATGACCATTGTCCTTCGTTCAGCTCCCATTATAACTCTGTCCTTGGCCCAATCGAAATCCTCCTTCCTGACTACGGAAGCCTTAACCTTGCTAGCGTGAACTGCAGCTTGGTTGACAATGTTTTCTAGCTCGGCTCCGGAAAGGCCAGAAGTACCTAAGGCAATAGCTTGTAGATCGACGTCCGTACCGGCCTTTATTTTCTTGGCGTGATGCTTTAGAATGGCAAGACGGCCGCGCACATCAGGTAGATCCACGGTGACATGACGATCAAATCGACCAGGCCGCGTAAGAGCTTTGTCGAGCATCTCGGGAAAGTTCGTAGCACCGATGATAATAACACTGCTGGTCTGATCAAATCCGTCGAGCTCAGTAAGAAGTTGGTTCAAGGTCTGCTTGACGTATGCGGCGTCACGCGCGTTACGACGTCCTCCGATGGCATCAAGTTCGTCGATGAAGACGATGGCGGGCGATTTGGCCTTAGCAGCGGCGAAAAGATCCCTCACTCGTTTGGCGCCAACACCGACATAGACTTCATCGAATTCACTGCCAGACATGTAGAAGAACGGAACACCAGCTTCACCGGCGACAGCCCTAGCAAGAAGAGTCTTTCCGGTACCAGGAGGGCCAACTAGCAGAATACCTTTGGGCAATTTGCCACCAAGCTGGGAGAACTTGTCGGGGTTGCGTAGGAATTCGACCATCTCCTGCAATTCTTCCTTAGCTTCGTCAGCACCATGGACGTCTGAGAATCGAGTCTTCTGGTGCTCGGCCTTGACTTCGCTTTCCACTTTGCCTCCAGGTCGCTTGAGAACACTTAAGCCCTCAATAAGCATAGTCACGACAACCAAGCTTAGGTAGGTAAATAGACAGAACCACAAGAGAAATTTAACCCAACGGAAGACGCTGCCACCAAGTGTCTCGTCAACGACAACGTGAAGAGGACCATCCTTTCCGCCAGTCGCTTGGCCACCTTTGGCAACCGCTAGATTTCCACCGCGGGATCGGGCAGCTAGAGCCTGAGTTACAGCTTGGACTTGAGTAGGTGTCAGATCTCCAGGCAGGTTCTTCACGGTTTGGCTGATATCCTCATCGCGCATACCCTGACCACCAGAAGGTGTTAACATGCTAAGTGCCTTGTGATACGCTTCGGTTGCCGCGGGATTTGCTGCAAATCGCCCGGACTGATATCTCTCGATGATTATAGCTGGCATGTTCGCCTTCAAGAGGGCCTGATAGAACGCATTCTGAGCGGTAGCGCTGGTGGGGTTTCTGTTAGCAGATTCCTCCATATGAGCGAGCAGGTTCCGAGACAATCCGCCAGTTTGAAAAGACCTTCGTTGAGGCATGTTCATATTCATCTTTATGAGCGGGTTCGAGAACGGACGTAGAGCGGCGGCGGTAGACATAGATCGGAGCGGTACATATTGCGGTAAAAAGCGAGCTAGCATTGGGTTGTATGCAGGAACAGTAACACGTTGCATCGGCGAAATCGTCGAACGGATATCGAACGGAGTGGGGATGTTCTTTATAGACATAACTGGTAGGAGATGAGCGTCAACTCGAGCATCCCGAAGAAACTCGGGAAGCTCGAATTTGGGCAAACCGGAAGAGACTTGAGTTTGTACATTCGCATTCGTCGGTTGAGGGCTCGGTTCGACTTTCTTGGTTCGAAGCGCATTCGGAATCAGCGGCGACAGCGATGGAGCTCGGAATGGAATCATCACGGTATTCACAATTGATGGCCACAGCTCCGTTGTCGCCGCCGCGATGCTCGGGAGAGCTGACGTTTGGAACGCCATGGCGACTTGACTCGGCGCACGCAGATGGCCCAGTCAGCCGATATGGGACGATCTTATCTTCTTCCAACAAAGTTTCAAAATTATAAGAAGTATGCGCGATGGCAGCGAAGATATTGGAGAATGGATACAGAGTACAGAAAAGACCGGAGACCACCACCAACCAATTCGGAAATCGGAAATAGAAATGAATTCTACTATGGATGTAAGGGGAAAAAAAAAGGAAGAGCGGGTAGCTTCTGATTGGCAACTAAAGAAGAGGAGGCATTCTCCTAAGGCTAATGGTTAAAACCTCAGGTGTTGGTAATAGTAATAACTAGAACCGTTTAGAAGTGAAATTGGTGGAATTGGTGGAAAAGTGGGATTGAGGCGAATCTGCAAAAATGAAGTTTGATTCTTTTGCCTTTTGCCTCTGGTGATGTGATGACCGGCAGGTGCAAGTTGCAAGTTGCGCAAATGGCTGTCCTTACTAAACCGGCCGGTCTTCGGCGAAAGTCTGCCGCCGGATTGGTTTAGATGCATAAATTGTTCAACAATTTGCTCAACCACCGATACAGTGTTATCGGTATTATCGGTTTCAGGCAGCCCTCAAATGTCGTCACAGTCGGAGCTCCGATCATAAATTTCCGCTAATAATACGGGGAAATCACGATTTTAGGTGATAGGTAGCGCCATAGGGCACTGTGGCACTACGGCACTATAATGCCGAGCAAACGGTACAATAATAATTCATCACATGCTCTGCGAATTTTATTACTATTTCATAGGAACCTCGTTTTTTTTTTCATTTTGTATTCTTCAACCCTAGATGTAGCATGATAGCATGATAATCAATTATCATCCTTAGTCAGTCCCCGACGAATCGCTAGTACATTGTCCACGATTACCGCGTCAATACCTTCCTTGACTTGCCGCTAGATAGAAAATATCTCAGTCAGTTCTTGTTCGTTTATTCGCACATATAAAAGAAGCTGAATTGAAAAATGGTGCAACTTACCTGGACTAGAGAAGGGTCATTGTTCTGTGTTCCATAGCTAACACATACCAATCCGGTTTGCTTGACAACCTTAACCAACCGAGGGCTATTCACGAATGGCTCCGCGTTGCTCACAATGCCGAGAAGGTTCCACCGACTAGCAAAGCGTACAGCCTCCTGAAGACTGCTAGCTCTGATATCGCTGACCTCCTCTGTTCCTGCGTCAGTCAGGAACAAGATCGGAATGCTGGGCTGCTTAAAGCTGAGACAAAGGCAAATATCCGGATTGAAGCTGCTGAAGATGATGTGGCGGCTCTTGGCCATGTCGTAAACCTTAGTCAGAACCGTGTCACAGAATGAGTTGAGCTCGATCGCGTATGTATCCATATCCTCTTTCTCGCTCTCGAATAGCATAGGATACTTCATTTCGATGTTGAATCCTACGTTTTCCGGTACTTTCTTGAAGAGCTCTTCGAGTGTGGCAAACGGCGCTTGGACGAAATTTCCACGAGTGTTGGCCTTATATCCCTTCTTCTTGAAATTGAGCGTGTATTTCATGCGCTCATCAAGATTGTCCTTGACACCTTTAGCCAAGTCGACAGAAAGAGACCTCTGCCTTGATCCGGGTTCCTTCACGCCATTTCCATTTGTCTCGGGCTTCTTCCTCTCCGGCGATCCTCTTCCGGACCTCGATTGTGACTCGTTGTTGATATGAAGAAATTGCTCTAGGGTTAATGTATGAACTGGCGCATCTATTCCCGTCTCACTGACCAAGAAGTCATGGTAGATGACAGGAACGTGGTCTTTAGTCAGCTGGACATCGAATTCGACATAGTGGGCTCCCAAATTAGCAGCGGCAATGAATGACGAGACAGTATTTTCTCCTAGCTGGAGCGATTTATTCTCGAGGAAATTCTTGCCTAGGCCGCGATGACCAAAAACCATGGTGGAGGACAGCTTCTTCCAGTATGTCTGTTGCGAGTTGATTTCCATATTTGGGTGAGAGAATGGTGTAATGATGAGGAAATTGAAGTTCACAGCACCGATGACTTCTAAATTCGCGCCCATGATCGGCACACATACATCACCTTGGAGGTTCATCCGTTTCGCTCCAATGGATGGACGAACTGATGAGAGCAACGCTACAGCACGACCTATCTTGTTCTTCTCATTCCCGGAATAAGTCGGCACAATGTCAAAGAGTAATCTGACATTTGAAACATCTGAGGTCGTGAACAAGATTGGCTCGGTAGAGATATTCTCGTGCACTGGCAAGTCAATAATGGTGGGATCCCCCTGTGCGCCCTGCGCTGAAACCACAATGGATAGAGCCGTGTCGAGTTGGTTAGTATGGGCTTCTGTGAGGGGAACCCGTTCGAGCTTTACGGCCTCAATGTTCTTCCGCATATCCATAGAGCCCAAGCTCACCAACACGAGGCTTCGATCCCTAAGGTAGCGATGTCCGAAAGACTTGATGGGCTCTGTGATTCGAGTACTTCCATCTGACTTTCGGTCTTCAAGGGACGACGTTTCCGGCGGTGTCGACATATCGGTGGATGGCGTCTGAACGTCCTCAACGGCATTCAATACCGGAGAATTGACGATGTATTCTGCAAGAAGTTTCGCGATTTTTAGATGTCCTCTTAGAGCCGCATGTTCTTTAGCTGTCCAGCCGAACGAGTCTGTTTTCCCAGTATCTGCTCCGGCTTCCACCAGAAGCTGCGCCACATCAAAGTGACCGTCTACGGCCGATATGTGTAAGGGTGTCCATGCGAACGACTTCTCTGTCAATTCCAGATTTGCATTTTGTTCAGCTGAACCTTTGAGCAAGATCTTCGCGCATTCCGCATGGCCGAACCTAGCGGCTATATGGAGTGCAGTCTCTCCCGTCTCGTCTTGCCAGTTGATGTCAACACCAGCTTCCACGAGTAGTCGTATGATGTACACGAAATTTGATTTCGTAGCCAATGCCAACACTGCACTGGACTTGGATACGGGTTTCCTTCCCTCTTTGTGAGGTAAGCCTTGCCAGTTCTCACCCTGCAGAAGGCATTTCGTAGTCAACGGATGACCGCCAATGACGGCAAGATGAAGTGGCGCATTTCCTTCCTTATCTTGCCACTGCGGGGCATCAATTCCATCCTCAACATTGAACTGCCCCCATTCCTGCATCTTTGCCATGAGGACTTGGCAAAGAACAACGAAGCCGAATTGCGCCGCATAATGCAAGGGAATGCGACCCAAAGAATCTTGGCTGGATAGCGCAACACGCTGCTCTTCCTGGAGACAATCCAGAAGGTGACATAGGATCTGTACGGTCTCGTCTTCTTTGCTCAAAAGTTGTGGGCCAGAACCGTTGCCATTAACAGGGCGTGCCACCGCAGAGCCGTTAGTTTGGGCGGGTGCAATGTAATGGCTGTTGTAGTGTGACTTGATCGGGAGGGAAACCGCATTAGGCTCCAGATCACTGACCAGGGATGATTTACTTCTCCCAATGTGGATAACTAGTCGATGGATACAATTTCGCTCATTTAGATCACTCGGCTCATCTAAAGTCTTAATCTGCTTCAAAAGATACGCGATGCAATCCTTCGACCGAGCGGAAATGGAACGTTGGAGGAGGTTAAGCAGCATTTCTTGAGAAACCTGTTCTGGTGTGACCAACTTTTCAGAGGTTAGACAACTTTCCAAGGCTGTAACATCGTCCTTGCGGATTGCCGCGTCGAGCTTATCGAGAACAGCCTGTTGAACGCTTAACATGGCCTTGGCGGTCACTCGTCCGAGAGAACGGACTGAGCGGGTGGATTTTACCGATGCGGCATCGTCGAGATTCTGCGCATCTCCAAGAGCCGATAGCCATTTGTTAATCTCGTTGATCAACCGCACGGTAGTGGTGTCCTTAGCAAATGGTTTGGGGTCGACCTTTGTCGTGATATATCGTTCCTGAGTAGTAGTCTTGGGCACTTTCTTGTCGAGTTTTTTTGTGATCTTGACGAAACCTCTACGGTTAATTTCGCCAAACCATTGGAGGTTCCGAAGCTGATTCCGGAGCTCAAGTAGAGCTCCCATAAGCTCCTCGCTCTCCTGATCATCTAGATCGGTAACAACATCGGGATTCCTCCCATATCTATCCTCGAGAAGTTTAATTCGGCGATGGGCTTCGGCGAATTTCTTATTGTAGAAAGTGTCGACATCCTCGAGGTTACGGTCCAGAGCGAAGAAAAACTCTGTTGGATTAGGTTAGGGGATACAACCGGTACCGACACAACGTCGAAGAATTTAGCCCACCTGCTAGATCAACTTTCTCTCCTGCCTGGGATGCTTTCGTAGCCGCCTTGATCAACTTCTTAAGACCCTTGTAATCGATATACGAAGCCGCCCACTCGGGAACCTGGTTACGAGGTAGGCTAGGGTGAAAAGTGAGCTTTTGCAGATAGGTAGACGTGGGGCTATTTCAACTCAACTCAACTTACTTTCTACCGAACTTCATTGTATCCTTTCCTATTCTTTTCTTTTTCTTGGATATGTATGTGGGAGAGAAGACGAGTTGATATAGCAGGATAAGATTCGGACGGTGGGTTAAATGGCGTTGGCCCCGTAGCAAACAGAGCTGTACAGGCGACTTGGCTTAGGTGACTAACGTACTACCTATGTTGTGTTTAGTTTGAGGTTATTTACTACTGTGTTATTGGATATCTTACGTCGGCTTAGGATTATGGCCAATTATTTTACTAATAATCGCCGAAGGTGTGACAGGTGGTTTGCAAACAGTTGAAATCTACAGCATCAGCGTAACGACGACCACTTCGATTAATAACTCAGGTTGATCGGGCGATGATGATGTGGCCGGTGGATATCATGAATAGCCGGTCGACTGTGCCTCTTGTTGCTGTCGGTAGCAGATATCCGGAGCCATTGATATGTCTATCAGACTCAGAGATGGGATGGAGGACAGCTGACCTCTGAATAAGTAGGGAGGGTTGAAGTGGGTAGGTAGAGAGTTAAAATATCTAAGTAATCAGTTATTAGGAATCCGGAACCATTAACCCACACCAGGAAGCGTGTCACTCTGTGTAGCTGTATCCGAATTGCAGTGATCAAGGATTAAGTCTGGGGAGATGCTTAGAAGCACATGCAATAGAATATGCAGAATGCAGTCACCATTGCTCTTGCTTGGTTCAGAACTTCAGGACTTGAGACCCTTAACTTTCTAGGTACTGGGTACATAGAGTTAAGGCGTTAGCTCCATAGTCCCATCTTGTAAAAAAAAAACTAGTATGATACCACAAAACCGGCAGTGGCCCAGTAAGCCCTAAAATACATAGTAGCCCTTTGAAGATCCGCTTTTCTACCTTCCCGAGCGGTGAGGTTAAATCATCGAGTTTTTTCAAGGTCCTTGTTGATTCACAAGTCTAATGGGATCTGATGGGCCAGTAAATCCTTGCCGTGGGGAGACGTGATGTAGATTCTAAGCTATGATTGGCCAATCGGGATAGGTTACGAGGACGCCCATTCGACCCGCCCGTCCGCTAGCGAACTCTAACAATCTACTAAGACTTAGGAAAGTATTTCCTGTACCTGGCTCTTTTGCTCTCTTATTTGCTTAGGACTTTACCGCGCTTTCACCCCTTCACCCCTTCACGGACACCTCGGCTCCGCTCGAATCTGTCATACGTCAAACGACCTTGATTTTTCCCATTGTTATAAAAATATCAATTGATTTACACACACATGTGGATAGTGGATAGTAGGTACCGGTAACACATATTCTATCCACTCAGCATCAGATCCACATAATCTCTTCTCGAAGTTGGACCGACATAAAAACCGATCCTATCGAGTTTCCTCACGTTGCAATCTCCGTTTATCAGAACTGCCTAGGCCAGCTGTCTAAGACCTGCTATACCTGATAATAGACCTTGAACCCTTAAAAAGTCCGAGGACAAAGACGAGACCCACGAGGAGCCCCAGATGTGGCAATGTCGGCAATGTCGTAGTATCACTTATCACTTGTCACTTATTTCATACCTAATGTACATACCTCCTAGTAAGGTACCTAGTTATTATGCGATGTTTATCTTACCTTATTATTAAGCCTGTTTTTAAGCCGTTATACTCGTTCAAACGCCGTATCTACATACATATATACCTAATGTAGGTCCACGGGCATGTCGGTATATATCTTACTATAATCCCGCACACCGGCTTACGCACGTAACCAACCAGACCTCACCTATCTTAGCTAACCACCCTGCCACCTAGTCACGATAGATAGCAAAATATCACGCACGAAACCAAAGCGACATATTATAGCCAAAGTTAAGCTAACAGCCCCGTAATCTTTAGACGTGCCCGTACATACCATAGTCATATCTCAAACGGTCTGTCAGCTAACGGCCGGTGTCGGGATAGAAACTGCATGGTCGCTACCATGGCGCATCCGAATACTTTGAAATCGGCTAACGATGAGTTCAAAACCAATGTACGAAGTAATATGTAAGTAATTTTATGTATATGGTATGGTATTTTATATGTATATACAGGGGGGGGTAGAGGCTTGGTTTCAATTACTATGCCAAGCTTCTCCAGATCCAATTAAGCTCTCCTTTCTCCTGCAGGGCATACCTCATTCCCTCCCCACAACTTGTAGTGCTTGGATCCTCATCCCAACTCCCCCAAGGACAGAGGTGAATCCCCCGTCACGCAACCCGGGTGGACCCGTCGAAAAGCGCTCTCTGGTCGGTCAGTTAAATGCAGCACCCCTCTCGAAACCTGCGTGGTTTGTTGCATGCCCTCTTGGAACGATGCCATTTGTATCGTATGCGTTTCCTAGAGCCGCAGATAAGTCCTCACTGGTTCCCATTGCGGGGTTTTGTTGGTCGCGTGATCCAGCAAGCTCTGTTTGCTTTGGATTTATAACCTTGCAAGCCTGGCGCACTTTGCAGATGCCGTGTCGCATGTGATATTCCACGAGTTTGGAAAGAGGCATCTTGCTCCAGTCCGGGTACCAGTACCTGAGCTTACTCTGAAATCCACCGATGAGGTGTGCAAATAGAGTCGCCTTGGCCGTATCTACGGTGTCGGTGAACTCTCGCTCCAGTTTCCTGAAGGACTCGCTGTGATTATATGCTCGTATTTTCGGGGTACCTAGCTTCGGAGAGTAAAGGCTCGTGAGGGCGAATATAGATAGGTTGTCTGCATCTCCAGAGTTCTCCAGCCTTCTTGCTAGCGCTTGGTCGGGTAAACTTCGAAGAAGCTGTGCTCGTATATCCCCTTGCGTCATCGGACCTTCATAGATCTGGATGGCTTGGAGAGCATTGATGATCGACTTACGTCTGACTTGTTGGCGACCGCTTAGAGTCAAAGGTCTTTTTGATGTGAGGAGTCCGGCCAGGTCGAAGTCGTAGCCTGTCCTGGATTTGAGGATAGCGGCGTTTACTAGACTCGCCATGAGCTTGATTTTCGGTTCCATATCCTGACACCTTTCATCAATGGAAAGGATTTTAGCAACACTGGCGAAGTTGGTGAGCGGTTCTAAAACCTTCCGTCTACTGCGTTGAGCAGACTCTATGGCGACCATCGTTCTCTCGAGCCGATTGATCAGCTGGTCAGTGGAGTTGATTCCTTTTAGTGTAGCTGTATATAAATCTGCCGTCTCTTTTATTTCGAGTTCGAACTGAACCCTGGTTAAGGTGGACCTGAGTCGACTTTGTGTTCGAACGTATGTCCCAGCGATGGGCCCAAAAATGTTTATATCTGGAAACCAGCATATATCAAATAAACGAGAAACACTTGCAACTATTTGACGAGATGTCGAGACTGGCTCCTCCTGAATGATTCGCTTGATAATGGCCATGAACTTTCTTATATTCTTCACGAAACCTCGAACCAACTTTCTCGTTGCTGCGTAATCGACTGCTGCTAGACAAGCACTAAAGATTTCTTGGAGCGTTAGGACGGGGACGAAGCCTCCAACGCGTATGCATGCGACCAAGGCCATGCTAGCATTGCCGAGTTCCCCGCGATGAAGGTAACCCTTGATAAGACTGTCGAATACAGCATCATTCCTTTTCGCCCGTTCCACGAATGCACTTTTTCGTGAAGCACAGTTTTTTTCGGCCCATATCAACCACCTGCGTGTGTAGATGGCCTCTTTATTAATGATTCGGTAATGTAGACCATCCTCTCTAACGCCTCGCATTCGCTGTATAATATCTCGCCGGCCTTCCCTTTGATTGGTTGCCCGATAATGGTTAAGTAAGCACACGATAGTCTGCTGGGTGGCAGGCCATGTTGTCCGGTAGAGATAGGAGTCGATGACTGCCTGGGCCAGATCGGGACGTTGGATCCGATTGAAGCCGGCAATGAGAGTATTATATGTATGGATGCTCGGTGGCGCACTAGAGGTCAAGAGATTGAAAGATATCTTGGCTACGATTTCCGAAGAAGCGGCAGCCCGGTTGAAAATGCGCCGTATCGATTCTCCGAGAAGAAATCGATTCCTCGCCGTGTCATCGACATCTATATACGGATGGCGGTAGCTCGGGTAATGTGACGTCCGTAGCGTATCTCGGAGCTCAATCAAAAACTCATTTACTTGGTTGGTATCTTCCCCTTGCGTTTCCGTGACATCTTGGCTCCGGGGGCTTTCGTTCGTTTGGTTCCGCCATATAAGTTGATTTACAAGCCCTATAACTGTGGATGCTGTCATGTCTAGCTGCTGACTAGATCTCGGTTCTCTGAGTATGTATTGCGGATCTTGTTCTTCTTCCACGATCGCGGCTTCGATTTGTACCCAATCTAGTTGGGTTTGCAGCCACGACGAGTATGACAACGGCCGACGAGAAATTTTACACAGAGCTACCAATTCTTGTGGTAGGATATGGGAAGAGATAGGAGCTATAGAAGTCAACCCATGATTGTCGTGTTGTTCATAACTCGCGGCTATCTCGTCGGGGTAACGGGTCTGATCAACTTGTTGACCCGCAGACTCTTGGACACCTAACTTCCCCACTGCGTTTCTAGCCTTTTCTAACTTTTCGTCGAGATCCCTTTTCCTGTCTTCTTTCCATTTCGCATCGATAACGGTCGCGGTGCCGAGGATGGTCGTGTAGCAAGCAGTAAAGATGTCAGCAACGGAAACCTTTCGTCTTTGCGCCGCATTCGTGGATCGGCGCACGATTAAGTGGCCGGAATGATAACATAATCGGCATCGGCATGACTTCTGCGCTTGTGCGGCCCTTGACCATATCGAATTCATACCTGAGGCATGCCATCTAGACAGATGGTACCTCAATTGGCGATTATGGGGCTTCTATGAGTGCTGCCCACGCCTCACGCTTCGGAAGTTTCGTCTTCAAAAATCAAAATGAGGAATTGGTCGCTGGGCATTTTTATCGGTTTTTTATCGTTCGATATCGCGATTCAGGAAGTTGCCGAATATTAGGTAAGATAGTTTAATAATTAGTGGGTATGAGCTGTTTTCTTGCTTTCTTGAGGTTGTCCCGCTCTGACGTATTTTAGTACGTATTTTTCCAGTGATCATTCATAGATGCATATTTTGGTATAGGTACTCCGATAATTAGGTATACGCTGTACTCTGGTGAATTAAGGAAATCAAGACACTATTATATGCATATAGATCTATAAGATCCCTCGGGATATTGAATCCATCTTCCTTCATCCTATAATCTCATAATCCAAGAGCGAAGAGCCTGAGAGCCCAACATGTATGCGCTTACGCTGACAGCAGAATTAAACGGGTGAGTGGTGATGAATATATATCTTTTTGACTCGGTTAACTGGAATGGCTCCGTAGGGTTACCAATCTCAGGCCGAAGGATACCGCCGAGAGCCCTTTCTGGTATACCTTCACAGTCCAGTGCACCTCATGCCGAGAAACGCACGGAAACCCCGTTGCCGTCAGTAGATTTGTAAGGACAGATTAGTGGTGTGAATAGGGGGCGACTACAGCCATTAATATACTCTTAGGAAACCAATGAATTGAGTGGCAGTAGAGGGGAAGCGAATTTCGTTTGGAAGTGCAAGAATTGCAAGGTTCGTTCGCGGAGTGACTGAGGATAGAGAAATGGCGTGATGGCATACTTATATCAGCTTGGGTGCATAGCGAGAATCTTCTTGTTCCATCAAGACCGCACCAAAGCCATATGAACAAGGCGAACCTCCGAAACTACAGACGGTCATCGAGTTTGACTGTCGAGGCTTGGAGTTCACATCTTTTACTCCCGAGGTAAGTGAAGTATATCAATTATATTCCCTTTCCCGAGTCCACTTTGAAACTAACCTTAAATCATGACTCAGGGTGAGTGGTTAGCGGATGGCATAGAGTCCGGAACCAAATTTGAGGGCGTTGATTTACAAGAAGGGGAATGGTATGAGTACGATGAGAAGGCCAATGACGAAGTTAGCATCAAGGACCTGAGTTGGGATATTAAGAGAGCTTGATTTATGATATTGATATGAATAAGAAACTTCCTTTCAACTCTCGATATCCTGATCTATATGAATCAAGCCAATATACCTGATCATAAGCGATCAAAAAAAATCTGAATCACTCAATCTATTACATGGGATCTTGGGCTGGAGCGGGGCAGAATTCTAAAAGCGAAACACCCCTTACATGAATACGTGTTTGTTGCAAGTTTCAACGACCAATCAGATTATTTATAAGATTCAAGGGTCAAAGCCTAAAAATTGAAGGTGCAGTAGCCTTCAGGCCCTTAGCCTTGAACTTTTGAAGCTGTTATTGTCGAAGCTTGCCGCGACAGAAAAACAACTTCAATTCCTCACGAAACCTCATCATCCCCATCTACCATGAGTGTAAGTTTCATACTCTATCAATTTCACATTTCACCTTTCTCGTCATTGTATGCTGACAAAAAAAATTTAGTTCGTTCCTGTGAACCCGCGGCCTATGCTGCAAGAACTGTTCGTTTTCCCTACGCGAATCTTTGCTTGCCACGAACATGGAATTGACAAAAGTATAGAGTTAACAAAGACATCGTCGTCCGACTGAAGTGGGGTGAAACTGAATACCGTGGCCGGCTCGTTAGTTCCGACAGTTACATGAACATCCAACTTACCAACGCCCAAGAGTTCATCGACCAGAAGTTCACGAGCGACCTGGGACAGATTTTGATCCGGTGCGTTTCCTACATATACCCATCTACCCATCTACACATGAGAAATAAGCAGAGGGAGGACTTGTTTACTTGGGACAGTCAGCTAATATGGCAACTCACAACTCACAGATGCAATAACGTATTATGGATTAAAGCTGCTGACCAAGGCGAGAATGGGGATGTCAAGATGGGCGGATAAGCTAGAGCTAGGATCGAATCCGACAAAGTGGCAGGTAATAGATACCCCTAAACGAAGCACAGCCTTGAAGCCATGAGCAAGGCGGGATATGGTATACAGGTTTACGATGACGGGTAGGCCTCAATGGCCCTGGGACAAAACACGACGAATGCACGCGACCTACTACCCGACCGACAAACAGAATGGGATGGGCATTTTCGTTGTTGGTTGACCATGGTAATTCTCTTGATATTCATCGCGAAACGGAATAGCTCAATCGCCAACTCAGTGGCGCTGAGAAGGGCAACACGGGGAAGGAACTAGCCCGTCTACTAAGGACAGCCCAGCCCCTAAAAAATGCAAATGCTTTTCCCCAACCTCGTCCCTATCTTGCCTGTGAACTTTTTTGTCATGTTCCCCTTACCTTACCTTACCTTACCTTAGTTTAGTAAGATCTTGTATCACAGAAGGCAAGCCACCTTGCGGCTACTGCATAGGCCCGATCCCCCAACCTTGACCCTCTGCGTCGGCCCAACCCACATGAATGCCTCGACCATCCACTCGTACCACACCTTCGCGTCGTCCGTCTGCCGCCACATGCTGACCTCTAACTCGGTGTCCGGTGGGAAGTAGAGCGGCTCCTAGAACGATATATTAGCAAAGAAACAATTGACAGGATGATAGTATCAACGTGCCTTTAGCGGAAAGAAAATCGGAAACCAAGAGATCATATCCTTGCTCTTCCTCTGTATCAAATCCGGCAACGTGCTCAACTCGACCTTCCCATCCACCATCCCCCTGCCTTCCTCGATCTCACCCTCACTCTCGCCCTCGACCGCTGCGCTCTTTCCCGTCTTCGACTCGTACAATACCGCCTCGAAGTATCCCGCGAGCCCGTGTACGACGCCGCGACTGCGACACACAAAGGTCATACAACAATGTCGTGTGTTGTGATCATTAGCGCCAACGGCACCAGCCATGCTTCCCCCACCACCTCCGGCAACGCCGCCCGCGCGTCGGGCCTCCACGGCGTCCATCGTCGCTTTCGGCAGCGGGTGCGCGAACTCCCACGCCTGCTGGAAGCGCGGGTGATCGGGCACGCCTTTCGCAGCGACGTAATCGATTGCGAACAAGCGCACAACCCACGGCGTGTCGAACGCGTTGGCATCAGCCGTCTCCACGCGCTGGCGGATATCCGCGTGGATGCGGGGCGAGGAAATCGGGGTCGCGTGCGCGGTGTAGCTTGCCGGGATCGAGATACCGGACCCGGGGGCTAGCACATGCTGGATGCCGTCGAGACACTCAGGGCTGAGCTCGTTGTCGCCGAAGGAACCGAGGAGCTCGGAGACGAGGATATCTACCTTGCCGTAGACAGGTGTGGCGGGGGAATCGGGGGAAGGGGAGAGGAGCGGGCCTTTCCACGCTCGCATGTCTGTTTTCACCACCGTGACGCGGCCGTTCCATTCCCGCTGGTTCTGTCGAAGTAGGTACACGTACGCGTTCGGGTTCTTTTCTACGGCCCACACGCGGACGGGGACATCGGTGGATTCGCTAGCCCGCAGGGCGCGTGTGACGAGGGGACCTCGACCAGAGCCTGCGACTGCGATGACGACTTCGCCTTGAGGTCCGGATTTGGGTTTTCCTAGGGTGTCCCACTCCCTGAGTGCGGCAGCGATGGCCATCTCATATTGGAAGTACTTCACGGGATCGCCCTCGAAGACTTCGTATGTGACGGACTCGAGATTGTCTGAGAGAGGCTGTAACGGCGACTGCAGCCAGTCCTGAAAGTTAGTCAGGGTGGTCTGCTCCAGGTCGCTCAGAGGCTCCTGTTTTCTCTCGAGGTGTCTGAGGTAGGCCGAGTAGCTGTTCTGGCCTTGGAAGGTGCTAGCGCTGCTGCTACTCGAACTGTGCTGTGCGGCAGCTTCGGTCAGGGTCGGGAAATCTGCACTCGTTATCTGCTGGGGGTTGGTGTCGGCCTGTATCTCTGGGCCAACATCGCAAAGGAGGAAGTACGGCGCGTTCTTCAGACGCATGTAGGTGAAGATCATGTCTTGGTGATAGCGACTAAGGGAAGGGTGACCGGCTTTGTTAGTTCGGAATGTGGAAGGGCTGAATGTCAGATATTGGAGAGGTTCGGAGAACCATCTCGTCTGGAGTTCCACTTCTGGGAGCACGCATGGAATTTTGAGAGCTTAGTATCCGAGTTAGCATTGTGAGATCAACAGTGTTGCGAGGCGCATACCAACGAAAAGTCTAGCATCATATCCACAAACCGTACGGATTACATGCCAAGAATCCCAGGAACTGAAGATATCGATCTCCTCCTGTTGAGAAGGTGTTTCACTGGTCTTTTCATCGAATAGTGACAAGAGCGGCACCTTTTCTTCTAGGATTGGCTCACGATACATGGGTATGTGGATGATGATGCTGACTCGTGTTCCGATAGAGAAGGCTTCATGGATAGCTCGAGCATATTGCGCAATGCCCTGGCCATTTCCAGTCTTGATGGAGTCCTGCCTAGGCCCAGGAACTATGATGCTCCTGACACCACAGAAATTTGCATAAGAAATTTCCAAATTCAGGACCTGTCTGGAAATACTAGAGATGACATGGTTAGGAGAGCATAAGTCAATCCAGGGGCTGGAATAGGCAACAAGTCCACTTGTGTAGGTTCCGGGGAAAAGGCTAGTATCTTCAGTGGTCAACGGTGGTATCACAGGATCTGAAAGCGTGCCAGCTTGCTCGTTATTTTTTGCAATCAGCAGGCTAGCTTTGAACAGATTCAAGACACGATCGTGGAAATGCTCGTTGGTGACCGGCGTCGTGACGAAGCTGAACTGCTGACATGTGAGTATCGTAATATAAAATTTGGTAGCTGATCACTTACACCAGCATTCAGAACTTGGCCATATTGCAAGTCTGTCAACGTCTCTGACCTTGTGGAGTCATGTTGACCAATGTAGAATGTCGGACGGACTTCGTTATAGCCTTCAGACTCTTGATCAAATGAATGCGACATCTTAAGGTGACTGATAAATCGTCTAAATCGTCAACGATTTTGTTTTTGATTCTGGGCTAGGCGTTTGTAGATCACTATGCATCAAAGTTATCCAGTATGAGGAGAAAGTACCCTTCTAGTGTTTCGTCACTAGTAAGGATAAAGAGTTGATGGTAAAATCTTTGACTGAAGGTTAGGTGCCCATCGTCACATGAAATACAAAATTTCAGAATCAGGCTGAGTTCAGCTTAGACGAACGAGCATCTTTTACATAAGGATGCTCATTATATAATTATTTGTTGTGTGGTATGATTGAGGTATCAAAAGGTACAAACAGGTACGAAGAAAAACCAGTGACCAATGTTGCAAACGCCTAAGGCATTCATTGGTCGAAATGGTGTTGCTACCGGTACACAATAGCGTGCCTGCCTAATTTTTACCAGGTTGGGTACTTCAGATTATATCCAAAAATGTTAAATGTTACTCGGTAGAGAACCTTCAATGAATAATACATAAGGCACTACATGCGTGGGGTGAATTTCAATGTTCAAGGTTAAGTTTAAGCTTAAGTTCATTTATAGATTCACAGATTTGGTTATTTTGTCAAGAAGGAATACTGGAGGTTCGAAATGGTATATTCGCATATTATAGTACCCGGTATATTAAAAATTCCATCTGGTGCTGGGTTAGGTGTCTTATCAGTCATGTGACTCAGCCCTCTATCATACTGCTTATCTCTTTAGCTCCTGGAGGCTGGAGCTCAAGGCCGTGGTCACCCCACCTTCAAAGCTCCTTGATAGCTTATGAAAGCTTCATCCTACAATAAATAAACTAGTCAGAGAAGAGATCTTTACATCTAGCAAAATGAATCGCCGTATGGTGAGCAAATAGCTAATACCCGACTTCCCATTTGTAATAAAGCTGATCACCAAACTAATACCTGCTAGCTTACCAAGGAAGATGAAGCGGCCGGTGAGGAGGTCGAGGTCCGTCGCGAAGACCAAGACAAGATCAATAAATTCAGTCGCTTACATCAAAGAGAATTGGGTCTAGAAGAAGAACTAAAGGCCAAGAATGTACGAAAATAAGGTCTCAGTCATGAGCAAGACAACCACGGTTGCTAACGGGTCCCTGTCATACAGAAAGAGAAGGAAGAACTCGACGATATAACGATGGAGCTCGAGCTTGCCGACGAAGACGATAAAGTACCGTAAGAACTCCCACCCGGTTCCCTACAGAATACGCGTATACGCTCTCCGACGTCTTATAACACGAGCACGAGGACAGTTAGACAAACCCTGGCAATGATAGCAGGGGTTAAGCAGTGACTAATAAGCAACTCGATATATAGGTATAAGATCGGTGACGCATTCTTCCACATACCATTACTACAGGCGCAAGAACTACTAGCCGCGTCAACATCACGAACGGAGGAAGAGGTTTCTGGACTGGAAGAGAAGCTGGTTACAGTGAAAGACGAGATGACGGAGTTGAAAGTCGAGCTCTACGCGCGGTTCGGACGCAGTATCAACCTTGAAACATGATACCAACCAGTTCCCGGGTGAAGACCGGCAAAGGTTATCGGACAATACAGGACCTCCAAACTGGTTCTCTTTAGATTGTTTCGTTGCTTGATTGAGACTTACGAAGACCGCCTACGCGCGCCAAAACTGCTATCTCAGATCTTGATCATATAATGAGGACGCGATTCAGCAATCGCCAATCGGAACGAGTTTTCATATTGTGGTGAAGATGATTGAGATATATATAGGTATATTGCGGCCGGTTCGTGATATCTACTCCCCATCGCTTGAGGACTCCTGGATGACGTGGGAGAGTCGGTAGTGATATCTCCGGACGGGCTTAGCATTCGGAATAGATACATGGACGTATGCGTGGCTCTCGGCTTAACAATTACTTCTCCATCCTGCCTCGGTACTTGAATGCCGTTGCATTCAAACTTCAACCCCATTGTTTCATGCATCTTGCTATTGTGGCGCCGTCTAATTTTGATTATATGAAACGACAGAAGTTTATCCATACATAATTGCTAATGACTATCAAACAATAGGCAGACGGCTACTGTATAGCTCCTTCCGGTAATTTATACCGACTTGAGGCAGTCTAAAAAAGCATACAAGTTTCAAAGCTTCTTCGAACCTTCCATTCCGATGTTCTCTACCAAGACTAACGGCCCGGAGATGAAACACTCGGCGCCGGCTGCTTGCTTACATAACCTTATTCAATGGGGAAATTCCGATTTCCAGGCTAAAATTCCCATTCCCGCATCACCCATGCAAGGAACCATCGCAACCATCGCGATTTGGTGATGTCATAGCCAAGCCACCGGGAACAAAGGACTTGCCAATTTGCCAACAACATCCAAGGGCAGAATCCTGCTGGTGCCACGCATGTCATCCATTTTCTAGTATGTGGAATTGGAAATTTCTTGAATAAAAACAAGATCTGTAGGTACCTTAGAATTCAAATATTTTTATTCATTCAAGCAACCCTCTCGTGCATACCTATGATGCGCTGATGCGCTTCCGAGTTTCGTACGACCAGTGAAACTAACCAGCCCTACGATCATTCTACAACACATTCATTTGTCTAAACCAATATACATAGTACCTAATAATGGACCGGACGCATAGTCGGCCAGCTGGAGCATGGCTTTTACCGCTACTCCTAGCTAGCACCGTCACAGCTTTACCCAGTCATCCTATGATCACACCAGCTCCTGACCCTCAAAACCGAATAGTAAAGCGCGATTTTGACGCAGCCAGTTATGTCCACAGCCTCATTACTAGTTTGGGAAGCGATGTTTCTAGCTACGTAGCATCAGGTGTACCCCAATTCTTTCAAGACTTTCCTAGTGGCTCGGCTGTAGAAAGCTCTCTGGGGATACACAGCTCGGATCTTGCCGCTACGCCCACCCAGGTTCTGAATCTTCCGTAAGAAATACATTACTTTGGCTTATAATCCGTCTATATACCTGGAGATAGTGCTAATGTGTGGAGAAAACTAGAGCTTATGCCAATTGGACGGAGCAAGGATGGAACGTGAGGATCCATGGCAATGTGTACAAGCAGCCTAACATCTCGGAGTCGAGGTTGAATGACTTGGCCAACGTATTCCTAATTGGCACGGATATCAAGGATTTGACGTTACCGGAGCAAACGCAGGCGAGGAATATGACGGCCGAGATCTTCGTCGTTCAGCAGAGGGATGTGAATGTCACTATGAACTTCGAGAACGACGTTGACGTCCGTCCTGATGCAAGTGGTGGTGTAATTAATGCCGTGAGTTAACACTCATGATGTGAACATGATAATGTACCTTCAGCTAAACATGATCAACTTATAGCAAGGTGGTGCTCAGACCCTCGATCTGCCATACCCTACGACCGACGAAGGCGACTTCGACGCATTTATTCTCCTTCAGAACACGACAGGCCGCAACGGCAGTCACTTGATGGCCGGAAACGCTACTTCGTCCATCCAGGCTCTCAACATGTATACGAATGGGTCGAACATGGGAAACGCGACAGCTTACCTAGTCCCACCAGAAGGCTTCACCATTATCTCCGATATCGACGATATTCTCCGTGTCACCAAGATCTATGATCCAAAAGAGGGTCTTCTAAACTCCTTTGCCCGAGCTTTCACGCCGTGGATGAATATGCCGGAAATCTACGCCAATTGGTCCGCTACGATCCCGAACTTCCATTTTCACTACCTCACTACGACACCGGAGCAGGTGACGAGAAACTACATGGAGTAAGTTTTCACCTGCCGGGCCCCAATGATAGTTGATATCGTGCAAAAAGACTAACTCAAAGTCACCAAAGCTTCATCTTCAAGACTTACCCCTTAGGCTCATTCGATACGCGACCTCTCAATTTCTCAGACGTATCAGCGACACTGTCAATCCGCAAAGCGCTGCTAGACAAGATATTCCAGACATTCCCGCGACGGAAATTTATCCTTATAGCCGATACGTCCAACTCGGATGTCATGAGCGATTACCCGCAGATGGCGAAAGACTACCCAGGCCAAGTTCAATGCATCTTCCTACGCAACACGACCGCCACCGACAGCTCGGACCTGTTCCCGTATAACACGAAAGGCTTCAAGGACATAGATCAGAAGCAGTACATGTTCTTTATAACGCCCGATGATTTGAGGGGGGTGGATATCGTTGGCGGGAATTGCTACAATCCAGCAGTCGTTCAGAACGTGACATACGGGTATCAGGGTCGGGGGTTCGGGAATGCTGGATCCCTTGTTCGTTGGGATTGGAGTTGGAGTTGGTTGTCGGTGGTGGTAGCGATTTACTTGTCCCTGTGATATCCTAGTGTATAATAACGAGATAAACCATGATCACGGTTACGATAGCTCATGACTTGATCACATAGATCAATACCGTTGTTCCTTTAACCGAAGTTTGTTTGTTTGGTGGTATGTCTAAAAGATCCGTCTCTTGAGCCTACGAGAAAACTAAATCGATAGAACCTAAGTTTCATACTTAAATTCTATTATCCAGACTCCCCTCCCTATCTTCATATCGTGTGTTTGTTGCCCGGTTATCAGGTATTTGAAGACGTGTTCGCGACAATTAAAGTCATGGCTCGGATGTTTGGCTCATTGGTCTCGCTGGGTTCGCCATTATTCGAAATGGAAGTCGTCAAATATTGAAGCTAGATTCGTGATACGCTCTTAGATATAGACAATTATTCTTCCAATATGTAGGGGTATTTTAGGTACTTATACTCTGCTTGAGCTGGGCCGGTGTATAAAGGGGCTAACAATATCCATGGATGCTGTGACGGCCCTGAAGCGCTATACGTCGGTAAGGGGGACCAGGCGTGGAACGATCGCTTATGTCGATGGTATTTCTATACGACCTCGAAATAAGCGTCTTAGTTATATCTTCGTTTTCTTTCGAAATTGATGGATTTTATGGTACCGAGCTCATACTAGCGATAACAATGGCATTGCCTCTATTACTAATAGTAGACAACGGTGACCTCAAAGACATCACCTGTCTCTTGATTATTATCCTCCGTTACACGAGGCCCTATATCAACTCGTTACGCGCCAGGAATCTGCTCAACCGATCGGATGGTAGTCTAATGTCGGCAACGAAAGTAGTCGAGATAGAGGATCGCGCGTGTCGTATAGTCATCTTTCGGCAGGATATAGGTACTGAGTAGATATGGGGTTCGGGGATAGATCAATTGGTTGGATGGTTTGTTTCATCAAGCTATTCGCCAATGGATACGCGTCAGGTTTAAATACTAGGCACCTTTCCTGTATTTTCTCGTGATGGACAATTCATCGATCAAGGAACCTTTCTGTTTCCAAATAGAAGCAACTTAGAAAAATAATTAATGGAGTTTTGATTTAGAAGGGAGGATAAAGCCACGAAGCCCGGTTCGATAATAATGCCTGATAATTCCAACGCACGAGTTCAATATATTGCCCCTTTACATCTACAAGATATGGATGCTACCTGCTCTTGGTGACTAACCTACATATCTATATTTTATGATAGGTACTTACAGTCTTCACTCACTACCCAACGAGTGAGATTTCAGATGGATCAAGCCTCTTTCTCATAAGTTCTTTTGGCGTTCATGGTAACATACCTCTCACCTACTTAGCGGGGAATATCTATTACCTACTATCTTAGGTAGGTGCTCGTTCTCATCTACCGATCTTCCATGGTATTTCCTTTTTTTTCATGGAATTTAAAAATTATCTATTGTGCCTCTAAAAAGACTCATACCAACCTTGAATACTGTTTTCATTAGCGACTCAGTTCCCTGATCATATTATATAGTTACATTAATGATTAATTCGGACATCATATGCGTGTCGATCTTTGCGGAGCCAACCTCTCGGGACTTTGGGCATCATGTGATGAAACCGTCCAAAGCAAATACCTACCTACATGAGCGCATAGTGACTAGAAACCTACGTACCTGCCCAGTTTCCAACCAGCGGTCTGGCAGAGTTTGCATAGAAATGACCGATAGTAAATGTGTATTCACGTTTGCCTAGACGAGTTGAGGGCCATGGGTAGGTATGAAGGACTGAGAATTTCTACCAGGGGATTGCAGGAATCAAAAGCAAAATCAGTTGCAGAATTTTCTACCGTTACATGGGATTACACGAGTACCATCTTGAGGGTCGCCACACAGTTCCTTCAGCAAATAGAACTCCTTGAATTCGAAGTTCGAGGCACTGTATACATCGCGTAACTGTTTAATTGGTTGATTTATGTCGCTTAGGTAGTCCTCAGCAGTATACCTAGAACACCGCGCAGCTGTACTCTCCAACTTACATTGTGTAGGTACATATCCGCGAGGACAGTAATGTTTCACATTCAACATGGCGTCAATCAAAGTTTCAATGTGAATTTCATTGGATTTATTCAAGTACATAGTATAAAATTCATAATCTGTTGATAGTATATATCTTATACAAGGATGTAATGTGGATATTTCGTATGAGCATTGTTGTGCAGTCGTCCCTCATGGTCTGGCTGCCTGGGCAGATATTAGTCTAGAGAGGAACTAAATCGCCGGTCATTAGAACCTATAATTCGTCATACCCCCTTAACTCGGCCCTCTAGAGATGAGTTTGCTAAAATCCCGAAGATGATCACACTATGGTAGTATGACCCCAAGGCAAATTTGGGGATAGCGCATCACGGCCGTAGTGACGGATATGTTACTCACACATGTAGATCATGGTTGCGAGGTCTTTAGTTCAACAATTGCTCTGCGGCTTAATACCGGTAGCTTATTCGCTATGGAATACCATGATGATATCGCTGGACGTTCCAACTCCAGATTTGAGGGTATTTAGTAGGCAGTTGGCCATCTGGCGCTACTTATGTCTCTACTAGCTTTGGTAAAGAGTTTAAATGAAATCGAATGGGATTCAAGTAGTAAGTAGTAAGTACTGTGGTGGTTTACTAGTTATGTAGATGTAGCCATACATCCGGGTGGTGTATGGCGCCTCCCAAAGGAAATATGGTCGGTAGGAATGGACCTACACACTTATTAGGTGCCAATATGGCTCAGTTTTTTTTAACATCTATTAAAAAGAACACGAAATAGGTTATTCAAACCTCATATGATTGGTTCCCATGGCTATATGCTTCCTATCGCCTAAGCTCATCGCGGAGAGCTGCGACCAACGAGGTAAGGATGCCAGCGCAGTTCTTTTAGTGATGAAACGTATGCTGTAAGTATGGCTCACTTAACCGAGAGCGTGGATGAGTGCCTCGTGACGCCCATTCCCTTACATGACACCTATTTCGGTAGATCTCTACTAAGTGCCTATGTGATTTTCAGAAGCTACGGCCGCCAATCTTGGCCCAATTTTGGGGAGGACGGACGAATAAGGCGTAGAAAGGCTTGGCAACTCATCCGAATCGATCATACGAGTCTTGCACCTCAAGTCTGAATAGAGAATGGAACAATGACACCACCTTTCTGAATGGTGCGTGAAACAGATTGGGACAAGTGTACAGAGGATGCCATCAAAAGTTTTTTCCATATGACGCTCGTGCCAAGACTCGGCAGCAGCTGCCGGGGAGCTTTGTCGGCTGTCAAGTAAAGTCATCCTTTCAACTTGATTGAAGCCCTACTTTGAGATCAGCTTTCACAACAATCAATAGACCTTTTTTACTAAAACCTTCTTAGAAATATCATGGAATCGATTCTCTATACTTTGATATAGATTATAAATAGGGAAAAGTATTTTTCGAAGAAGCACAGCTGATTAAAAACAGTATCTATTTTAAGATTTTCGTCAGCTGGGAAGCACCTGTAAATGCATGACTCTGCAGCTGGCAGCCTGGGTGCCAAATCTTGGCATGAGCGTCCTATGGAAAAAACTTTTGGTGGCGACCTCTGTATTGCCCTTGCCTCATAAGTAGTAGATATATTAGGCTTATTGGAGTATTCTAGACCGTGAATACTGATCCTGATACGACAGAATATAGTGTATCGCATAAGTTATCTCATAGATAGGTAGGTAGTTAGGGAAACATACCTCCCAGTTACGCATATTACTGAATACGGGCTCCGATGCATAAGTTTCATTTGAGGCACTGTATTTCTCGTCACATCGCCACATGTTGCAGGACCTCGGCAAGCTTCTAATGTTAGCCGGAAAGAGTTTCGACCCGGAGAAGGGTCGGGTGAAAGGTTTTAGTGTATGGAGAATAGCAAAATCTATCCCTTCGAGTCGGCTACGTGTCGGGACTGATAGATGGACAACGAGCTAAGTAATACCTTATCCTCATTGGCACAATAAAATGAATAGTGGTCTTTTTCGACGATATCCGATCCTGTTCTAAGTCTTCGTTGTTGATGACTTCTTCATTCAAAGAGCTCGATGTCAACGTTTCAGCCCTACTGGGTACGTCGCGGCTTAGGCATGAACCAGTACCCTGCCAGCTTACGGCAAAAGGAAATAAACGACTACGCAGTGCCTAGACCCTAAGTAGGTAGGTAAGCTGACGTTTCACTCACGCTAGAATCTACCTATCCAATGTCGAAGTGGTAAAGTATCTAGGTATTTACCGAAGAACACCGAATTCCGTAGTTGGAGATAAGAAACGAGGACTTGGAGAAACGGCTAGGCCTCTCTCGGGCCGGTAGGAAATCTAGAACGTTTACCTAGCCCGTAGGAAGGCATGTTAGGTACCTAGATAGCTAGAGGTATGTATTAGTATCATTTATGATGTTAGGAGGTACCTGGGTGCTGGGTGCTGGGTGCTGGGAAGACTATCCATGGATGTATTTTCGTATTTCTTTTGAAATTTCAGCTTAGTGCAGATCACCGAACGATTGACGCGCATGGCAGGGGGGCATCAGCGGGCTGGCGGGGTGGTCTGGAGTCCCTGGGTGCCTGTAAGATGAGCGCACATTACATCCGATAGACACATCAAAAGCAACGGCGAACATATCGGGTCGTAGCACGGCATATAATACATTGGATACATTGGTAAATCGGAGGTGGGTCGTACGAGATTTGCAGCTGTCAGATATTTCCTGCAGTGGTAGGCACCGCGGAGTCGGGAATATATCAGGAATATACCAGGTATGTCGGCAGCTGTAATCGTAGGTAACATGTTTAACATGTTTAGCGTTGCATTTGCGTATGATCAATCAATGCTTACGTTGCTTTCGATGGTGTCCGTCAAGTTAAACATTCTAGCCATTCCAGGCTTAAAGTTGAAGCTATTCGCGGTTGTATAAAAAAAAAAGGAAAAAGAAGATAAAGGAAGAGAAGATAATAATAAAAAAGAAATAGAAAGCGCTAACGAGTCGCCGTTGAAAATACCTGGGCAAGGACATATGAGAAGTGGAGTTCTGCGGTCCGGGAAAACAAGTCCAAGAATAAAGCACGTGGCCGGACAGGGCCTTTAATACCCCATACCGGGAAGGCCCCCACCCTTAATGCTTCTAATAATGTAGCGGCTACGGGCAGGTGCGTCCTAGCGTTCCCGACTTCCCAACCACCCCCTTCCCATATACCCATATAATAGACCGACTGGTTCAATGGTTTTAAGTTAGGGTTGTTAGGTATTGTAAGTACAGTACATCGTTGCTACCCACCTAGCAGCCTACCTACTCGGTAGTAGATATGAACAATACCTACCTAGTAGTAGTAGTATTATTTCCTTGGCAGAAGCACATTAAGGTTACGTTTCTAGGTCCCCTAATCCAGCTAATTCAGTTCTGTCGTCGGACGTTGGAATGCTTGTCTTTTTATCCCTTTTTTTTAAACTCTCCGTCTCTCTACTTACTCCTGTATGGCTTCGTTAAAACTCTTTCTTAGGTACAGAGTATCTACCTATGTAAGGTGCAGGAATATTAATAATCTGTACGTTGAAGAAGGCTCAAGAGAAATATGGTATCCAATACTATGAGTTTGCTATGAGTTTGGCTCTTGGTTTCGAAGCCGAGAGGTTCCGAATGCTTGGACGGCTTGGGCATCCTGGGGCACAGTTTGAGGCACGGTTCTGACTGTTGTAGCATTCTTGCAACGTAAATCGAACATCGCAATCCCGCGTCGTACGAGTCTTAACGCAATCGTTTAGCCTCGCGGGCTATTCCCATATTCTCGACCATGATAGTCTCAAATAGGGGGATTCGAAAAGTTGCCATGCATCGTAAAAGTTTAACACGATCACGACTATTGTTACATCAACCCTTCTCCAACAAGAGCACCGATCAGATCATGATAGTTGACAGAATGTCTCTGCTAGCTATCGTAACTTGAAAAAACCCTATCACATTCTAGAAACAGATCCTGCCATCCGCATTCTGCTTGCAGGGCGCTTAAGATAGAGGTAGGCCGGCCATCACGAGGCTAGCAGTTAACGCGATAACTCATGCAATAGGCCCAATCAAGGACCTCGAGATCTGTGTTGCGACGCTACTCCATCTCCTCATTAGTTGGTGTTATGCCACCACTTCGACCTCGCGTATCTTTCCACGTCAAATATCCTCTTTGTGGTCCACTGTAGAGATTTTTCGTGCAAGCTTTCGTGTAAGCTTGAGGCTCTCGACTTATCGGATTTTGACTAAGACATTACTAGATTAAGCGTTGAATATATGAAGATGAAGTGATAAATGCCTTCTCTTATGTGCCCAGGCGTTTAGTTTGCGGTATGAATTTTTGTAAAGTGTCATTTTATCATTGGCTGTAGAAGCACTAGTGTTGAAAACTTCAAGACATAGATATGTCGGTCTCAGACTCTAAGGTCCTATTATTAGAGCGTAGCGTGCGTATTTCCGAATTATAGCAAGGATTGATGTGATGTCGAATTAATAGAAGGTATTATGTCCATCGCCAGTCTACAATAGTGATCAATCTGCCCAGCCACGCTAATGATTGTAAGTGGAAATTTTTGAAGAAAACGCCGCCGTTTCCGCCATACGATCGTCAGTCCATAATTACAACCTGAGTAACTCCCAAGATTGGGTTCCGCGCCCCACAATGCGGCTTGCCTTTCAGATCCCCCAATGCCTAAATCTGCTAACTTATGACCCCTGGAAACTAGATGAAATTGTATGTGTATGATTGAGTCGGTAATGTTCGATGGCCGTTTATGCCATAATTGGCCGCGAGTTTTCATCGTTTTCAATAACTAGTAGCCGGAACTGGCGGCCCAGGAGTAGCACTGGTAACAGCGGGAACCTGAGTTTGGTTTACCTTGTACCTCAGCGCCCACTGGTTTCCTGACTCGTCCGTATTCACGATTTCCATCAAGGTGTAATGAACAACGCCGCCCTCGACTCGCGGGACACAAATATCGTGTGAGAACCTCGACGGTGGCATATCGGGAGCTCCACCGTCAACGTCGCGCCCTTCTGCCTATGCTAAAGCATTAGCTCTTTCTTACAGTCTGCTGTGAGATGCTTATCTTCTTGATCAGGTAGCTTACACAACAGTTTGCGCAAGGAGAGTTGTTCACATAAACCCAATTCGGACAGTTATGGGTATAGAAGTACTTGCACCGATACTTGTAGTAGCCGCCGCTTCCACTCATGGTGACAAGAACTCAGTAGTCTCCTTGAGAGGTAATATGAATGGCTTCGAGGAGAAAGCCTGTACGACCGATTCGCGGTATAAAGAAGAAATATACAGCGTGACGAGGAAGCAACTGCCCGCTGGCAGTCAAGCGATGGAGCTTTACTGACGGACGACAAAGTCCAAACCAGTAAAGAGGGCACTGTAGGTAAGGCACAGTCTAGCACGGAGAACCCAAAACAGTCCTCATTACAAGGGTGCTCTGCTCCGAAAAGCAATGTGATCTACTCCAGGAAGGCGTGCGGAAGCACCCTTATTTATCTCGCCAGGGGTGATACGTGATGCATGGTACGTGGTACGCGGTACGTATTCTTTTAATTACTTAGGTATCACTAGCTATGAAGACTTGTTTCTGCTTTTTAGACCTACTACGCCAGCAACACGAAGACATATCCAGAGAAGTCAGTCTTGAAAAGTAAAAAAAAAAAGTCATTAATACCAACGGTGGCCTGTGGTATTCATGGGCCTTGTATGACAAGGGTCTTGTGGGTCCCTAATGTTCTGGAAACATACCATCATTTCTACTATTATGGTATTGTACAGTGTCATCGAATTGGAACCATACCTACTACAAAGCATCTGAAGATACTTCAAATCTCTCACATAATACACCCATATTCTATATATACTAAAAATATAGTACCTCCGCAACAATTTTTGAAGTTATAAAAGTATGCTCGGTATCGTGTAACTACCTAGTAATGCAAGGGTTCAACGCCGGCATGAGGCGATGAAACCACAGTGACTGATCCGTGTGGTGCTCTCCATACGATTTGGAATGCGACGTTGATAATTACCTAGATAAGAGCAATCGGCCATTAGCGGAGAGTCGGATCGCAGAGAAGGCATGAGTTCAGAATACATGTTTACACGAGCCGACTATGAAAATGAATTCTGACAGAAGTTGATGCTTGGTCGATCGGCCAATATATAAACAATTAAGTTTCCCCCTCCCCGACAATTCAACGCCCCAACACGATCATGTTATCTTTTAGTATCTATTCTGGTACTGTGGTTGTGCCGCCGTATTATTGTCACACGTACCTACACGGGATTTTCCCAGCTACGATCTGGAATTTCACGGGGAGATCGAGACAGTTTTGAGGAGACGAGCATGACTCTTCCATGGTTACACTGCTGCCGTACTTTGTAGGTACTTAGCAGTGGATGTTGGCCTATAGGATCAACACCCCCTGGGATGAGGCTGAAGATGTGTAGCTTGATATTTAACCATTGGTTGGGATCTTCTCCGCCGGTATATAACAACATGAGATCCTAAGCATTCCCCCTTATGCTGTCCTACCGTTATAAGTTAGACATTATGGATTAGTTACCTACCTAAGGGTAGACTACATGTACGTGTAGCCCTAACATTTGACTTATTGGTAGGATGTGGACATGTTGTACTGCATCTGTGATTTTCAGGGTGTCATGTATGGATGGATGTATATGTATGTATGTAAGATGTAAGCAGTCGAGACTCGATGTTGTTATGTAGGTATTCGCTGTATATGTACGTATGTACTAGATACATCCATATGTACATACCTACCCCTAAGCCGAGATATGAAGTTCAGTACGGTATTCCCCATGAAGAAAGACCCTTGCGTTAGCATAGGATCAGCGAACCTTGAACCCTTCCAATGTATTGTACATCCATGGTTGTGTGCCGGGAGTCAGTGCTTCCCGCCTTTTAACTAGGTCGGCTAGGGTCTTCCATTCTAAACCTGGGTCCAGAAATTCAAAAATTCTCCGGGATTGGAGAGTAGCAGAGTAGGAGCCAGGGGTAGTGGCGGGCTCGGACAGGGTTCCAACAAAAAAGACCCTTGACATCACTTCCTGAATTTCCCACACCAATCCTTATCAACTACAAAAAGACAACAAATTCTATGATTTCCCTACTTTATTACTTTATGAACAATAAGACGACTCGAATGAGAAAATTGGGAAATTTTCGATCGCGCCACGATCTTGCTTCCTCGCATTATTATCTCATTTCTTACCTATCATATATCCTTCACATACAACTCTTGGCAAGTTGCCGCCGCCTATGTACCTGTCTCTCCGCTTCTCGACTGATACAAATTTGTGGTTTGCCTCTCATACTTTTCAGCCTGACCGCCTCTTCCATCAATGGCAATTTTCTACCTACAACGACGACGCGCCTCTTCGCTTGTCAATGGCGTTGCTACTGTGCCAGTTCCTCGACACCCATCACATAATCAGGTACATTTATGAGCATATGGATGGCGTATTGGTCTGAGACAGCCCCTTCTATAACAAATCCAGGTTACCGGCTTCTTGTATGATGCTACCCACCGATGCCGTCTCATCCGTATCATCTACCAATGAATGGCCTAGATAAGCAACCTTCTCGTCGACTTAATATCGTGCCTCGGCGTTGCCTAGCGAACTTGCAAGCAGTCCAAACTAGCCATGATTTCCGTAAAGAAAAGCATCGTACGACAGGACTGTTGGCCTTCGAGACTGCCCTTTGCCTGTTTAAGGTCATAGTCACATTGGTTGACGGGGCTCAGGGGAAACGGCCAAGTCCATACCGAATAAAGAGCGATTAAATATTTAATGTTCAAATGCTCTGTCGCGGCGGACAATGCATATTCCATCTTCAAGGGGATTTACTCCCAGAATACACAACATAAACGAAAGCCAGATCTTCCTCGTGCTGGTCCACCACTCATCGAACAACATGCCGGCCAGTTAGCCTGCGGCCAGCATCTCTTCGCAACGGATGTCATTCCTGAGCAGGTGGCTCTACTAGGTATGTCACTCTGAGACATTCCAAATGGCGCGAAGGCTGCTTTCATGCCATCCGATTTGTCCAGATGGACGCCCCTCGCCATCATGCGGCTTAAACATACTTTTGTATAATCTAATCTGTAGTACAGCAAGTTATGAGGTTGATCCTAGAAGATATTGTATATACCTATCCAACGTATCGGATTTATAAACTAATATGAACTAAACCTAGCTGGGCAGATGTTGAAGCAAGCTTTGCTTTTTATCTAGTCTTCTTTTTCTTAACTTGCCATCTCATTGGCATTGCTCACTTGACATTATTTCTAGTCTCACAACCGCGTCTAACCTTCAGTCCTAGCTGGGGCCAAGACGGACGATTTTTCCGTCCGTATTGGCTCGGAGATAGAGTACCTAGGTAGGTAGGTACTTCATATTCAGGCGGGCATACTGATGGCTTGCAAAGCACAACTTCTGATGTATTATCAAGCATTCTGCACCAATTTTTAGGCTAGAGTATGTTAAAACCGCTCGGTTTCGGCTTGAACTAACGCCAGCTGGATACAACACAGCTCCCTATTTTGATAACAAACTAATCTAGAAGCCCGACCCAAGCTGTTGGTTATAGTACATCTCTTATGTATATATGGCCTGTTCGGAAGTCTATCTCGTTCGTTGGCATTCTTTCACCGTCCCGCTAACGGTATGCAATGCAATGCTACTCGACACCTATTTACATCACACGATACTGCAGCCTAAGACATCAACATTGATCTGCAGCTAGGCTCTTAATCTATCAACGGGTGTGCTAGGAGAATATTGGCTAGAGGACGGTCGTATTGTACGTCACGAGAGGTTGTGGTTGGTCTGCATGTGTTTAGTCTAGAGCTTTTTACGAGAACGGCACGACTAAATTCAACTCATACGCAAATCCCTCATTTCCCTTTCTAGGGAAGTGGAGACTCGAAGAAATATTAAGCGTGTTCACGTTCCAATACTATCTAGCACAACCAAGGAAGGTTTATCTTACGGTACTATGATCGATTCGAGTTGTCTGGCAGCTATTTAGGCGAGAGGTTCATTTGGCCTTCGAAGCCTTGCCCTATCACCCAACTTAGGATTGGGGCAACCCTAGGACGGCAAGGCTGTTAGTTACAGACAACCTACCCCTCGTGGAATCAAGGGGGTATACGTGATGGCCGTTCTGTTCACGATGCTGTACGACAGCGGGATGAGGGAAATCCACCCCCGGATCCTATCGCCGCGCTCAGGGGCCTAGGCATGCGCTCACGGAGTCAGCTAGGGGAGAAACCTTGCATTGAGGTATTACTGCAGTCAGTACGACGACAACATCTGTTAAGCTACCCTCCTAACGATCTGCACAACTAGCTGGATCATCCCCTATTCGTTGATTAGGATAACGGTCCCTATGTCCCAGCTCCGCTCTTCTATTATATATATGTCCAAATGATGTGAGAAAGTAATAATCATACCCCCCCTTTCTGTGGTCAGTCGGGTCAGTCGGAATGGAAGACCTGTCTCCACCTCATGCAAGGCATAGGAGATTTGTTCAACTAAACCCTTCTTCTCTCATACCATTCTTATCTTGGAACTGGGCAGCTGAAAGCAATTCAATGTAAATGACAATATGTTTGTGCTGCCTTTACGTAAGCCACCTCCAAGATAAGTATCATTCACCCATAACAGGAAGATTGTTGGGACCAAATTAGCAGCAAATCATTGAATAAAATCCTGCTTTGACGATCCGAATTGTTCCCTGGAAAACAGGTCGCCACGAAGATGGCGTCAATAGGATACATTCAGGAATGTAAGTGTAAGAGCCGGAAGATCACCTGGCCCCAAGCGGCTAAGACTTTCGTTGCTCGTGTTCGAAGCCCCGAGTGACGTCCTATTCACTTAATACAGGATGTAATACTTTTTGAGGTACGCGAGGCCCTACAAATCACTATTTGTCACCCTCACTGATGACCACATGAAGACTGCGCAATCCTGATGATTTTCTCTAATACGCCTTTGGTGTTGATAGGATAGGGGATGCTGTGGATTCCCCGAATACGACGCGACGTTACCCGGGAGCATCGAGATAACGTCCACGGTTTATCAAAAGGCTGATACGTTGGATGTCGTGACAACCATTTTTTATCACGGCATCAATGTGGAGATACCGGTGTATTAAGGACGTCGGAGCTGCAACTTATGTGAGAGATCTACTCGAGTTTTCCTGTGTAACGAGGCCACTGTCAGCCGCTGGCGCGTCCACTTGCGGCGAGCATAGCGGCCTGGAAAAATACTCGTATGGCCTGATTGCCTATGGCTATAGCGACTTCTATACATGCTTCTCTAATCTAGTCTCATCGCCGATTTGAATCAACTAACCAGTTAGCTCGGCGGTTCTCAAGGCGATACCCGGTCTGACTAGGTACTCACCAATGCAGGCAGTTTATGCTCTAGATCTTCTCGAACCAATTATTCATACATGTGGCTTTCCTTGGACTGACTATCAATAGGGACGGGCAGATGCAATCGACTAGATCTTCGCAGTTGGGGTATGCGGGATCAGACTGTGACTCAGAGGGTCAGGATCGTGGCCTCAACGTTGGAGTTGAAACGCCTCCTCGCGTAGCTGGGCCAATAATGAGGACGAACTCGCCTAGAAATTGTCCAGAATGACCCATAAGATCCTTGTGACGACTTTTCGAACGGCCTAGTCGATTGTTACTATTCATGGAAGCTGGTATCTTGCATTAAAGGGGGGACATAGCCAACACTCGTTCACCGCTTCTCGTCCTCGATCGATCTCTGAGTGAGAATCTCGGCCTCGCCACGCATACGATCATCCCATCATATACTATTGGAATGCCAGATATACGCGAGGATGCTGTCGTACGTCCCGAGCCCTCTCGCGGTGCTCCCCTGGCAACGAACATTCTATCATGTGTCAGTAATGGCGCATCGATCCGGCAGTTTGCCGAGGCACCGGTATAGATTCTTCTATACTGCCTCCGCAATTCCCAACATGTCCACATCGAACACAGAGACGAAGAGACTGGGCACCAATTTCTACCTAGTCAGTTCTGGCTTTCCTAAGGTTGCTCGCTCATGGATGTTTGAATTAACGCTCACTGTTTTGTTGCCGATAGAAGCATTCAACTTTGTTTTCCTTTACTTGAGGAGTAAGATCAGTCATTAGAAGTGTCTAATAGATCGCTACTGACATGTGGTTGATGTCTTAACACCTCTTTTTCCGAATCGACCCGTCACCAGCTGGTAGACCTATGGGTGAACCCCCCTTATTTCATGTGTATCCTCACTTCCCCATCCACCACCAAGAAACGTTCAGATCATGGATCCTTAGAATTTCATATTATAGTCGCTATACAAGATAAAGATATCTACAGAGGACAGAAGCCACCTTGCTATGCACCCACAAGTCCACTTGACGCTTAGCACTCTCAACCTGGCGGTAAATGCTTTTTTCAGCACACATCTTCTTATATCCGTCGCCCATCACTACACCCAACAGCTGACAACCTGCTGGCTCGTCTCTAATCACGTGCTTGGGTATTTCAAATTCAATTATTATCAAGTAAGTCCGTATTCGCTTTTTCCTTCCAACGACCTCTCTTTCTTTCTTGGCTATGGCTGTCGCCAATGCAAAACCTTCCCATCCTTCTCAGCAGGTAACGGAGGCTCGCCACCTATCTCCACGGGCTCTACGTTATGGGCTAGCTCCGTCGGTGGCCAGTTGACCTGCACGACGCCCGGTTGATTAGGGTATTGAGGCGGATACTGTTGCGGGGGTTGTTGGTAAGGCGTAGTGGACCACGTCGTGTCGCTCCAGGCCCCGGGCGACATCGTAGGTCCTCTCCCGGGGGCTTCCGCTTCCGACTCCTGCTGCGGTATCGCCGTCCGCTTCCTCCGCCGCGAGTAGAATAGCCACAGTATTACGCCGGCTATCCCCATGACGCCAAGTGCCACCCCGACCCCTATGCCTGCTGCGGCACCGCTGCTGAGCCCGTGGCTAGTGCTATCCGCCGCCGCCGCCGCCGTCGAGGACGCAGTTTCCGACGCCACGGAGCCTGTAGATGTTTGCGAGCCCGACGTCGTCGTCGTCGCTTCTGTCGACGTAGCCGGGCCGTTCTGTACCACGACACCGTACGCCATTATCGTGCCCGGAGCCCGGAGGCTCAATACCTTGCCGGCTGTTTCACCACCAGCTATCGTGCCATCGATCGTTGTGAAGCTCGTCTGCGTGTCGACTCTGTATACGCTCATGCAACCCAGCGAAGGACCCCAGGGATAACTATAACTGCTCGACGTCGCGGCGCACACGTAGTTTCCTTGCCTGTATGTACGGTGTTAGACTTTTTTTTTGCTTTTATGAATTGCTCCCGCCGCTATCTCATTGACTCTGTCATTTGCTCGTACCCATCCCGGAGGCCCAGGTAGGTGCTGAGGACGGCCATTGCCATCACCGCATATCCAACATCAAGTATACGATTGTGAAACATGGATTGTACTTACGGACAACATGTCGCCTTTGTGGTGAAGCTGTTATCTGCACCCGTCGATATCGACTCGCAAGCGCTGGTGTAACCCACGGGACATATTCCGGGGCTGTAGTACTGGTTCTGGTAGGGCGAGTAGCTCTCCGGGAAACACGAGGATTGGCCCGGTCGGCCGTGTAGCCAGTAGAACGTGGAAGCTGTGTTCACCCAGTAGAGCGCCGACGACGCGGTGCAATCGGCGGGCGGTGTGAAGCTCGTCGTGAGCGCACCGAGAGACATTGTACGTCTGGTTGAACGCGGTATTGACTTGTCTTGATCCCCACCTCTTTTCCGCCTTTTCTATTACTGGTGCCTAATCCAATTCCTCTGCGAATGCCCTCGATACAGACCAATTCGAGTGACTCTGAACACCTAAAGACAGACGTCTCGATTATCCGTAGAATTTGTTCACGGGCAAGGAAGCTGTCGTGTCTATCGTCTTGAATATGTTTCGATCATCGGAATCTCCCCTTATTCCCGACAAAGTCGTATGGATGTATAACCGATTCGGTGACTATTAACCGTACGTGCCTTTATTTCGCAGCGGCTGTGCTCGCGTAGAACAAGCTGGATGTTTGAGGAACGACGATCCGGGCGGGAGAAAACGAGCGTGTTCGGCTTTGCTCTGCCGTGGCTATTGCACATAACATACGTACACACGCAGGTAATTGTCTAAGAGCGGAGAGAGGAGCAGCACGACAGGTCCTCTGAGGTTTATGATTTATCGGGTTCGTCCCGCCAAGATCAACTCAGCCCAAAGACTTGTTAATAAAAAAACGGCCCCCAAAAGTCCCAGATGGGGCTTCCCAGAATTTCAGGAAAGGATCCGCATCCCGGTCACAGAGCCATGAGTTCAGGTGGTAGTACATTAATCTTACTCTTTGCGGCACTGGTTTTTTTGCCTGCCCTGGCACATGTTTAGCCCCCCTGCCGCCAACTGACCAACAGCAAATAACACAGGCACCTTATTTTTCTTCGGCGGCCTGGGTAATGTGGGTTTAGGACTTCACGTACCGTCCCATTCGACGCCGTTGAGATAACCTTATGCAGAAGCTGCGTCTGGTTCGGGGTAGCATCGCAAAGCGCTCAGGCGCTCTGCCCTATTTCCCACCCAAGCCTTACTTCTTTCAGCGTAGGATCGGCACCCTAGGCTTATTTAAAACTCGTTCGGACTTGCTGCGTGGAGATGGCTCAGTGGGCGTCGTCGGAATGCGGAATAGTTGAAGGCGGAATTACAAATTCATCCTGGATACCTAGTACATTCGCGAGTGTATGCATCCAAGCTTCCGCGGGCGAAGGCGATGATATTTCTTCTACACTCTTCACACCGACTGTATTATATCATTGTCTCAGCTAACCACGAGTATGAGACATAGCAAGTTCTATTGCCTCCCCCGTACTACCACACCTACGCAGTAATACGCCCCTACAACGTGTCTCGCGAGAATACTTTGGACCAGCTCCCCACACGTCGCGGTTTCTTCCATCCCATTGGATGGGCGATCCCGTCTGGCTCATCCAGAAAGTGGGTAACGTTAAAAATAAGAAGTTAAAATCCATTCTCCTATTGATGCTTGTTACGACGCTAAGCAAGCAGGCACCTTCACTTCTTCACCTAGCGCAGTTGTAAATAGTAATACGCTATTACATAGGTACCTAGTCAGTACAGTCCTTTTAAAAACCCTTTGCGTGTACGCGTAGTGTACTAATATCGAGTTGTTGTAATTAACGTCGACGATTACCCTGGCCGATGTGAGAATTTAGTATGGGAAGTGGAGTTGAAGCTGATTTGTAATACCTACCTACCCAGTGTAAAGAAACATAATGTAATAAAGAGAGAGTCAACTGAAAAACTAGAAACGATGTAAACTCGATGTCAAAATCTAGATGGCGGTATGTATGTTCTCTATGTATCTATATACGGTACACGGTTGTCACGCCAAAGTCGAGGGTCGAGGATAAAGGAAGCATGATCGTCATTACATGCATAGCCATCATGAGCAGCCGACTACTCGAGCCTGCCACCACCCGCCATCAGCTGCAATTTCGCATGAGGTAATCGTCACATGGGGGACTGCAGTATTTTTCAAAATCCTGCAAGCTTATTCGTACTTGCGCTCAACTACGTCGTATGGGATGATATGAACTCCGCTTACGTAGTCGCAGTGTACATAGGATTGCTTCTGGAATAGCTCTATGCATCCATACGGCGTGTACACACAACAAGGTAGCATCACAGGAACGCCTTATTTCCTACGTCCTACCACTCATCCAGCCCGTCTTCCAAATGACATCAGCCAGCTGAAACAGCTCTCCAGCCTGTGTGGCAGAAACTCGGACGGTAATTGATCGCGATAACGACACGGACATGACGGGTAAGGCTGGCCAAACTACCCGCCAAGCATCTACGTACTCATTTCATCCTCCAACAATTATATCGCGCATAAGTCTGATTTGAACGCCTCCGCAGCGTGCCAAGACATATATACCGAAGCCACACGGACGAAGTAATACGAGCGGTGGCGGCCGGAGTTTGAAGTTGATGACTGTACGGCTGTATGGCTTAGGCACTATAAGCAGCCGACATATTGTGGCTTTCGGACTAGTTCCCTTCCTGTCTTGACTTGCATAAGGTTTGCATCGTATCTCGACGAGGTAATCGAGATCTCCGTTTCTTGTAAGCCTTAAAAATACCCAGGACTGATCACTCGAGAGGAAAAACGGAAGAGTGGTAAAAGTCCTCACCTTCTCTCAATTACGGCGTATTCGAGAGGGACTAGGCAGCCGATTAGAAGGTTACATAACAGGTTACTTAACTAGTACTCATAGCTTCTAAAGTTTTGGAATTATGTCTATATTCGCAATTAAAATGACTTGGACTTCCATTTTACGTTGCTATTAGGTACCTAGACATACAAGTAGATTGACGGCTACCTGAGATAATACCTAAGTAGGGATGTACTATCCGTCCAAAAACTCTTAATTCTGGGGTTAATCTGCAGCACGGGCTGCCATCTATGCTCTTGTTCCACTATTGCTTCGTCTTAAATACTGTATCGAGCTATTTCTCCCGTCTCGTCTCTCTAGCGGGTAAGGTGCTATCGTCCTCTTAAAATGTCCAAATCGCGCCTTACAGACTGACAGTCAGCTCAGCACATGGAATAATGCCGATGCCTTTAAAATGTGAGGTATTTCGTCCGACTAACATGTAGGCGCCGATGCTTGAATGGATCGCATTAACTTCCTTACTTTAGCGTCATCGTCCGAGCTCCCGAGAGTAATTCATCATGGTCGTTACTCGTTCCAACTCGTCTAGCGCGCCATCTTACTTCGGTACCTGGGTAATCAATACTGGTGGTACCTTTCAGCGCCCGCCTTTCATCGCAGCGCGCCGTCGCATCCTATCGGCCACCGCCTTCAGTGCCAGCTTGACGTCCTTCTGGCCATCCCAAGATTCGATGTCATAGTATATCGGAGCAAGTTCCTATTGCCATCATATTAGTCTATTATTCCACATCACTAAAATCGTAAAGGTGTCTGATCACTTACCAAAAGCCACTCAGGTTTAATACCAGTAACCGTTCGAATGTAATGCTTAGACGTCATGACGAACTCGTTATAGAGAACCCATTCGTAGTCTGTCGTCAACACTGTGCTCGGATGTAACATGACCGCTTGGTTATTTTCCTTGAGCGTGCGATATACCTTGTTGTTTTCCTTCTTAGCGACTTGCATGAAGAAGCCGGTAACTAGAGCTCGACGAATATTGGTGTAGTAATTCTTGTCGTGGAAGTCGGTGCTAACGAGGTCCAAACCTTGAGTCTCCATGATACGCTTGAGTTGAGCACGGACATTGTCCGCACTAGAAAGGTGACGGAACGATAGGTAGTGTTTATGACACCATGCCTTCGCGTCCTCGCCGCGGTTGAGTACCGTTTTGAATGCGTGGTACACATTCAACATCGTAAGATGATCCCCATCATCATGCTTGAACAATCTCTTCATGTCGTCGGCTTCCCGCCTCTTGTTGGCCGGGCGGACAAATATTTGGGGAACCGAAAGAAGGGCCGTTATCGACAGCATCTCATTTGAGCAGTAGAACTCCGGGCTCGAGATCAACATGACAGCTAGAGAAGGGTCTAGGGGGAATTCAGATGCCAAACTGCCGAGCGACGTCAACTGCCCCTCGTCATCAAGACATGCCAGATAGTTTAATTCTTCCAGGGCACGCATCATCGTTTCAGGAGCAGGGGGGTCCATCAGATCAAAGTGTACAAGATCCTCAATTCCGAGCTTCTTCAACTCCAACACTGTGTTGGCGAGGTTCGAACGTAGAATCTCAGGGTATGTCTGCTCGATTAGCTCTTCCTTGAATGCTTTCTCCGTGTAGAGCCGGAAGCATTTTCCAGGTTTCGTTCGACCGGCACGACCGGCACGCTGCTGAGCAGAGGCCTTAGAGATAGCGGACACCAGTAGCGATTCTACCCTCAATCGAGGGTTGTAGATCTTCTGCTTGCTAAAACCCGGATCGACCACGTATACAATACCGTCGATCGTTAAACTCGTCTCAGCGATGTTGGTAGACACAATACATTTTCGGCCCGGCTTACCACCCTTCTTGAGTGGAGGCGGCGCGGGGTCGAAGATTTTCTGCTGTTGATGGGGAGGAAGGGTTCCGTATAACGGATATACGACCATCGGGCCACAGTCCGTTTCCCTCACAAGCTCATCAACCTCAAGCGAGATCTTGCGGCAGGTATCCTCAATTTCCTCTTCTCCCGTGAGGAAGAGGAGAATGTCCCCTTCATCCTCACTAGCATGAATCTGGAGAACAGTGCGGATCGCACCTTCAACGTAATCCTTCTCCGGCTCGGGAGTGTAGAAGATCTCGACGGGGAATGTTCGGCCTGGCACGGCAAGGAGAGGCGCATCGTAAAAGTAACGCTGGAACTTCTGAGCATCCAACGTGGCCGACATAACAATAAGCTTGAGATCTGGTCTGCGTCTAGTAACTTGCTTAAGTAGCGCCATGAGAATGTCGGTTGCAAGGGTACGTTCGTGCGCTTCGTCCAGGATAATGCAGCTGTATCGAGACATCTCATGGTCGTGCATGGCTTCTCGTAGCAGCATACCGTCGGTCATGTACTTGAGCATGGTCTTCGAACTCGTCTTGTCTTCGAAACGAATGCTATAACCGACTTCTTCTCCGAGAGTAACGTCAAGCTCGTCAGCAACACGTTGTGCGACGGACATCGCAGCGACTCGTCGTGGTTGAGTACAGGCAACCAGCTTTCGGTTCAGATGTGGCAGCTCGTCGTAGACTACATACTGAGGGATCTGTGTGGTTTTACCCGAACCGGTCTCACCAACGAAAACGAGAATCTGGGACTTTTGGTATAGGTCGAGGAATTCCTGTCTATTAATGAATTGTTAGCAACGAATGGTCAAGACATGGATAAAGAATAGTAAACATACCGCTGCTTATGAACAGGAAGGTTGCGTCTCGATTTCAAGATATTGAAGTATTGTTGGGAATGTGGTTCCCCGGTGAATGGATTGTTGTCCGAGTTCTCAGCTTCGAATGCTTGTTTGGCGGTGGTCATCCGCCGCTCGAAGTGCGCCAATGGAGAGCCTTTCGGTAATCGGTCGCTGTCTTCATCGCCGTTTCCATTGCTCCAGTGCGCAAGGTATGGGTTGTATTTGGACGGCTTGGAATCTTCGGTGTCCTCTCTCTTAACGCGTTTCGTAGAAGCCTCGACGTCCGGGCTACTCATGCGCTTGCGCGATGACCCTGATTTAATTGGATCGGTCATGGTTGCTGATCCAGCTGAATGAATGCAAACAAGAAGGAAGTAGAGAGACGTAGTAGAGACGCGCGTGGCGTCGTGCCCGACAAGCTGGTTACGTTCACGATAAACAGATTCGGACGAGGCTGACGAAAAAAAAACAGTTGAAATTTTGAAGTTCAAAAAAGTCAAAAGTCAAATAATTTTCCAGAGATCAATTCAAAGGTCAGCCCCACCAATTACCCGGCTAGCGCATAAAAGAAGTTTACTGCATTAAGTATTGGCTAAGAGCATATCATATTCGTCAATCAAATTTATTCATTATAGTGAGATAAACCAATGCCTGTTTCACTGAGAAAATTGTAGACACTAAGTACTACCTAGTCATACTATCACAGCAAGTAGCAAGTACTTAGCAAGAGCCTTCAAGGTTTAGAGCAATAAGTGCTTCCTACATCTCATCCATAGAACGGACTGCTTTGAATGCTAAGCCTTATTGAAACCATCGCGATCGAATCACAGAAAACAGAAAACTCCTACACATGTCAAACAAGCTTGTTCGCCTTGACCTCCATAGTATACACCTAACTTGTCCTTGAAGAACCCTGTCCGCCTATCTCTTGTGGAACCGAGAGGTCCACTATGAAAATATGACCCTATCCCGTAAACCCTATGCGTGTTACTCCACGAAAATAACAAGCCCATGCAGGTATCAGGTCTAATGGTCAAGCTATTAGTAGTCGAAAGGAAATGCAAATCTCTTAAGGGCTCCTCAGAGCAAGGTCTTGCTTAACGAACGCCGAACTCCACCGAACGGTGTGTACCATTCCGAGTAACTGCTGCATCATGCTTGTCGTTACCATCGTTGCCCATGCGCCTATCGTCTCATCCGTACCCTATTCACGGCAACTTAAACGTCGCCACTTGTAGGACCACCGTACGTATCACTAATTCTTCGAGCATCCCTGATGATACTTTCGATCAACTCCATCGAGTCATCCGGTACTTCTGGAAGATCATTGGTAGACGAGGTGGGAGCTGATACGTGTAGCGGTGCGAGGGTATTCACCACTGTGGGTGACTGTGCTACTTGCGTTGGTTCCTGCTGAATTTCTGATGTCGATAAATGCTCTGTGGGGGCTCGTAGTTGATGAATAATGGTTGGTTGTATAGTCTGTCCGACTTCTCGAGGTTGACTGGTCTGACCCTGTTGCTGTTAGGCACTGTCTGCGGAAGCTCCTGCCAAAAGGGTCCGCTTACATTGCTTGGCCGATGCCCTGGGTCTGTCATGGGCATCGGGTTTCCATATCCGTCATTCGTCGACAATCCCAAGCCATTCGAAGCAACTGGGTTAGGCACGGCCGGAGCTATAGCGCGTGCAGGTAGATGTGAACCAAAAGATTGCTGGGTAGGCTGTGTTGCAACCTGCGTCTTTCTTAATGCTTCCCATGGCCGAGGAGGAGGGATGTAAGTTTGTTTGGGTGCAGTATACGTTGCTGTGGAACTCGAATTCGTCAACGAAGAGGGTTTGTTATCCGTGGTTGGAAGTAGATGTGTACGGCTATCTGTAATATGTTGAGTATCCGCTGATACTGGTTGTGGTTTAGATGTAAAAAAGTGGTTTTCGGCAGGATTTAGTTGACTATGAGGCTGGGCATGGGCTTCCAGACTGCTCTTCTGCAGCATAGCAGCATAATGGGCGCGGATCGCGGGGTGTAATTGTGCCATCGGTTCCTGGTTTGCATCTGACAAGGTTCCGGTGTACATTGAAAGCTGGGAATCACCTGAAACTGGTGGTACCTCCTTCTGCGCGGCAAATAGGGTAGGGGGGGCAGGGTAAGTTAAGGGCCCTGTTTGATGAGATTGATCCTGTCGACCTGGAGGCAAGTCCGGATTTTGAAAGCCTTTATTCTCGAAACCATTACTGAATGGAATTCGTGGGGGCGGGTTTGGTGCTGAAGTGCCAGCGTTGAATCCTGTGGAGTGTCTCCTCATGTCAAATAATGCTTCGGGGGTTCTCATCAAGTGGGCCCGGAGGTTGCCCTCATATCCATTGGTAAAGCCTCCCCAGTGAGCATATGGCGTTCTATACTTGGTGGAATCCCTAAATGACTGTTAGTGTGGAGTATTACGATGGTAGTGAAGACAATCGTCGTACCTGTTATGATGGACCTGGAAGAAGGCATACTTTTGGACAATATTAGGTCGTGGCTGTTGAACCACATTTTGCTGATGGAGAAGTTGAGATTCTCCTATTGTCCCTTGAGTAGGCGCAGACGAAGACGAAGACTGTGGCCTGATAACGGATGAGGTCATTGGTGTGTCGTAAGAACGATTAGATGCTAGTGAGCTCGACCTAGCTCTAGCTTGGGCCTGGAAAAGTTGGCCATTTTGCGGCGACGGAGAGGGCCCGAGTCCTGGAGGTTGCATAAAGCCATGACTGAATGGCGATTTGGCAGTAGAATCAATTCGACTAGTCCCGTACGAAAAAGGTGGGGTTCTAAATCGACGGTCCGAACCAAACGCTAATCCTTGGCTACCCTGGCTGTTGATCGATGACCGGTTGCGTTTGTGTCCGTTCTGCACAGGCGTCGATCGAGGTTTAGGCGATGGTTTCGAGACAGCCTGTTGTGAAGTATCTTGCGCACTTGACTGAGGTGTAGATACAGACTGCGCGATGGGTTGATTGGACGAGGATTGGGCGCTCTGCTGTGATGCAGACTTTGGTGCCGGCTGTTGAGAATATTGCGCATTCTGGTGGCTTGTTATGGCTGGCTGGTGCATAGGTTGCTGCAAAGGATACTGATTGATATATTGAGGAATGGAAGGAGGCTTGGGCATTACTTGGTGGGAAGAATACTGATTGTTTTGTTGGATTGGGGGAGCCTGCTTTGGCACAATTTGCTGCGGAGCATATTGTACGTTTTGCTGAGGTCTGGGCGCCGGGACTAGTTTTGGCGCAGGAGGTTGAGAAGAGAATGGCGGCAGGGTCGGGATGAATTGATGAGTTGTGAACTGAGATGTCGGGACAAACTGCTGGGCTGTGAAAGAATGGACATAGGATGGTATGACAGGGTCTCTTGGTTTGTATTGGTACGGCTTATCGGATTTCCCAGCTGTCGTGTCCGGTGTTTGAAGCGAGTACGCAGATCTTCGAAATTGAACCGCAGGTGGAGCAGGTCGCGGAATGGTCTCCAAGAAATTGCTTTTGGGGTTGTGCTTAGGCCTCTTCGGATCATCTGTGTACTGAGCGCGAGCTTCTGTAGACGTTTTCCCAAGGTAATACCAGATCTGATTATCCTTGGCAAAATCAATCTTGGCTTGAAACGCGTTGGTGCAATCACATGCGTTAAACTCTGCCCAGGTGAATCCATCGACGAATGGCGCATCTGCGCGAGGCAATTCCTCCGGGACTCTTTTGGTCGCATTGATCAAGTCTTTAGCCTTACGCGATGTGGGCATGGGGATAGCATTGGCAGACGCCTTCTGTAGGTGGAAGTCGGCTGGATCTGGAAGAAGGAGCCATTTCCATTCCACTTCGACACGATCACTAAATGCAGTTAGTAGAAGTCCTCCAATAAGTTGGTTGTAGGCTTCATACCCATGAGGAATGACGTCAACGAGGAATGTATGCTCGTCAATCCGATTTTCAACGATGACACCCGCAAATATTTCCCCGCGGTAATACTGTAGCTGGCATATATCGTCCTTCTTGAGAGCCGCGGCGGCGTCTCGAATTTTCTGGCATCCATCTAATGCATCACCATCCAACTTCTTGTCTCTCTTGGTCCGATGGAAACGACAACTGAATTCGAAACCTCGTTCCTTATATTCAGTCCCATCCTCTCCGAAGATTGGAACGTCAGCTTCTTCCACCATAACGCCAGCTGCAGCGGCGCAAGTAGCATGGTAAGATCTCGCACATTTCTTATGCGAGCACTGGAAACATGCTCCTCTCTTGGAACGGCAATATAGACACTTGAGTTCCAAGCACTCTTTGCTGATGTTCTCCACGTTAGCTATGATCTCTTCCCCGTCGACCGTCTCAATCCAGGTTTCTGGGCCGTAGAGCGCGCAAATCCGATGAGCCTTGCGACCATCGCTCGTCGGGAGCACTTCTTGGCCTGGGATATCGTGAGGGCATAGACAGCATGGAGGGTCGATGTGATTCTTGACGCGGAGTCGCATCTTTTTGGCCTTCTTCTCCCCTTTATCAGCCGCTAGGCGTTTACGTTTACGCCCGGGCTGTTTGATTCCCGCTGCGTGGGAAGCAAGCGGAGTTAGACCAGCGATGCTAAGATCTTCATCCTCTTCCTCTTCCTCGTCTTCCTCATCCTCGGTTTCTTCGTAATCCGTCTCCTCCCCTCTCAACTTGCGCTCGATCTCGTAAACGTCTACCCATACACTGTCTTGAGCTTGGGCACATTCGCACCTCTTAGCAATCTTCCCCATGGGCATCCAGGAGTCCAAAGCAAAGTTGACGGCCTCAGCACAGTTGTATCCCAGATTATATCCCGAATGATAACCGTATGGATAGGTAACGACAAACTCTCCGGGATAAGAGACACATTTGTTGACCTTGATGTTGAAATATTGCTGCAGATGGTTGGGTGAGATGAGAAAAGCCTTGTGGCGTAAAAACTGGTCACAGGCCTTAGCATCGGTAGGCCAAATGCTCTTCATGGCAGCTTCGAATCGACGCGCGTCACCTTGTGAGATAGAATACCACTGTTTCGGGGCTCCGAAGTGAAGATAGTTGATGCTGTATAGATCGACGTCTTCGAGATGCCACGCGAAAGTCGCCTTCCACATACCCAGATAGAGATATGCCGTGTTGACACCAGGCACTTTGGTGCCAAGGACATCAAGTAGGTTAGGAAGTCTATTTAGATTCCAGGTATCACATTCATCATCAAATAGCGTTCCGGGGAGATCAGCACCATACAAGGGCTGGGCGTAGGTTAGAGTTTTCCAATATATTCGCTCAAGTTCCTCACATCTCTCAGGCGTATAATCAGAGATATCCATGCGATAGTCAAAGTCTTTGAAGGCTTCTTCATCGATCCTAGCTGATGCTTCTCGCCTCGCGTACTTTCTTCGAGCTGACGTAGATTGAGTCTTGGGTTTGGCTTGCCTAGAGCCACCCATTCGGCCGACAATAGGAGGACCGTCATCATCCACATCAGCGCCGGGGTCCTGTTCCACTGACTCAATAACTTCTTCGTTCGGTTTGGGAGAGACTGGAGTCATCGGTCGATCCTCTTGGTCGGCAGTAGTATCTTTTGCGTTTCCTCGCTTCCCCTTGCCTCTAGGTCGTCCGCGTCTTTTCGAGTCGGTGGCGGTGGAGGAAGCAGGCTTGGGCTTGGGAGGAGCCTGAGCACGCCTCTCGCCTCGTCGCGCAGGTGGTTGATGTTCGCTCTGATCGCAGAGTTGTCGCCACTGGGGAATATTATAAGATCGTTGGTGAAGAATGTTGACCTGTCTATAGGTGCCGTTGGATCCCATAATATCTTGTTTAATAGGTTCTCTGACTCTGATTTGCTTAATCATATCATCAAGAGGAGGACGCTGATCCGTCCATTCCTTCGGAGGAATAATCTTGATGATACCGGACTTCATACCGTAGCAATCAACTTTGGTCATCTATTCAAGCAAAAAAGTTAGTTTAACTAAGGATCGAAAAAGCAACACAATTATACTTGGCAAAGGTCATACAAATTTCTTAAAGTCTTTGAATTGATGCATGTCCGGTTTGAAGACGGGTACAGTGCCAGACCAATGGTCGGGGGTGACTTCACCGATATCTTCTTCTTCTTCTTCTTCTTCTTCTTCTTCAGGTTTAACATTGTCGGAATCCTGGGCTTTGTCTTGGTCGGAAGGTGCGGAAGGCGAAGGAGGTGATAAGTGAATATCCATATCAACTGTCATGTCGATGAGGTCCGGATCGTCCAACTCACTCAACTCGGAATCATCGTCGCTACCGTCCAACTTCATTGCGCTGTTACTATCGGGCGGTGAGTGGAGGCCAATATGCTTGTTGTTGAGTGCATCGTTGTTAGGAGGATCGTTTGCGACTTGAATCTCAACCATCTCAGTCTTGGGCGCAGACGCCATTGCGGCGGTCGCTTCGGCAGACATGGTTGGAATTTAGTTGGCTACATGCGACCGATTAAATGGAATAATTTTCTCATCGACTTTTGTCGAACGGTTTTAAGAGAAAAACCGTTCTCCTTTTGTTTATTTCCTCTATTTTATAAATTGTCGTCGATAGAGAAAAGTTGAGAAAGGTGAGATAAAAATTTAATTGAATTGATCGATGTTGAGTTACGACTAAAAGTCAAACGTCAAAAACTCCTTGTTGGATTGAATGGTCGAAATGAAGTCGGTTGGTCGGTCGTAGTACTGTGGAGAGGTGTGAGATGCAACTGCCAAGGTGGTGTATCAAAGCTTTGCCTACCTCGTGCTAGACCCTAGGCTTGTTCAGTGCTGCTGGCTGGGTTAGACTCAAAAAAGACCCCACCCGGTTAAACTACGGCTCCGTCGTCAGTGGTATGTTAGTGGTACGTTTTTGCGTTTTCAGGCGTTGGGTGGGCTTGGGGGTACTGGATATTTTGGGGAAGTTCAGGCGGGTTCAGGTGCGGAGACGCATTTCCTTTGCCAGGGCTCCTTCCAACTTATCGACTCTCGAGGGATGAAAGGCTGGAAATGGAAGAACGGATGGGTCTGCAGTTCTGCACGTCGCAAGCTTTGGTTGTACTTGTCAAATATTATTACAACTTGATCCAAATGGAAACTAGCTCGAATAGCGCCCACCTATTACCAAATCTTACTTTTGTGTACGCAAGTAAAGTTCGAGTTTAATTGCTCAAGTTTTCATTGTTGGCCACTCAATCTAAAGCAAGTGCAAGCTAGTGCAGGCAAGTGCAGTACATTCGGACTGCACTGTAGCTACGCATGTGTACAACAACATTGGATACTTAGGTACATCCTATGAACATTGAATGTACCTAGTACCTAGTACAGTGCTGTTACTTCAGACGTTCAAGTAACGAAGTAACAGGTATCTGCCGAGATACGTTCGTACCTCAATACTACTAGTACAGCAGTACTACCTACTAGGTATATGTACTTTGTAGCATGTAGATCAATATCTGTTTTAACGTTACTATCTGATGCCGCAGCACGGGCCAATAAGAATTCCTGTTGCAGGTCGGGGGTCGGGGGTCGGGTTTTAAGAGCTGCAGTGTCGATGAGGCGATCATCTCGAAGAGGCTCTTCTTTTCTTATTGGACGATGATATAGATATCCATATATAGGTAGATGCATATCTCAGATAGCTCAGATCTGGTCCCACAACATCTACATTTTATCATTCACCGAATCGCATCGCATCGCATCGCATCGCATCAGTTGGTACATACCTACTCTTTTCATACCTCTCCTCTCCTCTCCTAACTATTTATTTACTTATTGCCTGCCCATCCCGCGACATGTCAACAAATGCCAACGTGGATTCATCCATCAAGACAGCCCCGAATGTCTAGTGATTTTACATGATCTTCGATAAACGTCACAATCATGTCAACAATACCTATTGGAACTCTCCACTCGGCTAAGATAAAGTCTGACGTTCATTTAGCCATTCGTTTCCTGTCTTCCACCGGGAAGAACGGAGCCCAAAAGCTTGTCCTTGGCACGCATGGCACACGCTGTCACAGCTTGGAAACATCGGGACTGAACCATAGTCCTCTAGGCGATTTCGATGCCTTCTTATATACTAAGCCGATATCCACGCGCAAGTATGAACAGTATCGTCATTGTTCTCAGCGTTCCGTACTGCTTGGATTGTCTTCCAGCCAAAAATATTGTCGTACATGGATTCGAGAAGGAATACGCGACCCAACCATCATATCAACCAGCACTTTACCTTCTAGACTGTTAGCAAGCATCGCAAAAATAATGGCCCTTTCAACCCTCAAGAATCTACCTAGGGCCTAGGACCTAGGTATAGATAGGTTCTTTGGTTCTTTGTGTTCTTGGTATCTATTTCTTCGCAGGGTTAAAAGCCATATCTTATAGGGCGAAGGAGATACCTTGGTAAATAAGTGCCTACAATTTTTTAAAAAAGTCTTATGATTCGAGGTTGCTGGGAATAACCGGCTATCGTGTAAGTTATTAAGTGGTTGGTCATCTGCCACTTTTGTTGAACAACTGATGTGACTATCGTTGGTTATCCAAAGTTGCCTCGCTGATATACAAGACAGACTTCTAGGTAAGTATCACTGTAGATAAAATTTTATGCCATGGAAAACTGCGGACCTCAATTATGAGCCCCAGTTAGCATTGTTGTCTCAATTGCACGTGTCACCCCTGGTTGTGACTCCGTCTTACAAGCAAGAGAGCAGCGAATTGCCGAGCTCCTAGGTCAACATAACCTAGAAGATGTCTTGTCCAAGAAAACAGCTTGATAGCTGCCGGCATATTGGACACCTACCTACTTATTTAATATACATCCGTCCCCAAGACAAACGACCAAGGTGACATCATAGCTGTGCGTGCAAATATAGATCTTAAAAAGTAGTAGCAACAAGCTTGAACGCCTCCGAAGTTTGTTGGTGACCAGCTAGTCTATTTCCGGCTACTTTGCCCCTATTTAATTAGTTCGTGGACGAAAACGCTTTTCATCAGGAACTTGTTAGAGCATAACATGAACAAGTCTAGTGCTCCTCAGGACCACACCTTGGTAAAACAGAGAATCTGGGATGTCCGGAGCGACCATGGAGATTTACCAAGGCATGTTATATGTAGTCATAACTCATCCGTGCCCATCACCAAGCCCGAGGTATAAACTGACCCGAATGATATAGAAATATGCCGAAACCCGAGTCATTTTCGAATACCCAGCATCGCTATTCCTAATATGATTCCTTTTTAATAATATACACGGTCTTAATACAAGCTGTATACGGAAACTCCCGTAGGAGTCATGATTACACCAATCAATAACGAAGAATTCGAAGTTGTTACGTATTCGCAACGGTCCACCAAGATTCTAGGTTCGACCCGTCTGTTCTTAGGTTATTATCGGGTCATAGCTCGTGGCCTAATGAGTGGTGAAACATACGATGGGAGTCTTGATGTTCCAAGGAATAGACAGACGGCTCGGTGAGAATTATAGGACTAAAAGTCCGGCCATTTTCACGATTCGACCAACCAGCAATATCCATTACGAATTACCAAGTCACGTACAGTGTTCTAGACACGGAACGTTCAAATCCAAGTTCACTGGGTAATAAGTTGTGGGGGAATTGAGAGTAATCTATTGCGTATGCGGACTGAATTATGACCAGAGTGTGTCGGAAATGAGTAACAAGCGTCAAATCTCACAATATCGTAGATGTAACAATGATCTTCAACGCGACTGCGATTCATCATGTAACATACCCGTGCAGGTAGCAAAATAAGTATTAGACAATAATGTACAGAGGTATATTGTCCCAGAGAATGCACCCAACTCCTTTGCCAAGCTGTAAATCGAACTTCTATACGTGAGGTGCTATCTAAGCGCTCTAGAAAACGTGGTGCCAGATAATCCCAAACTCGCGTGAGATGCTCTGACGAAAAGAAGATATCGTAATGTCATCAAAGAGCCATTCAATTCGTGGCGGGGCGCGGTCGTCTATTCCTCGAGCTATTATCGGAGAGGCCGTCTTTTTCTCGTGCGTCCTTCCATGTCTTTACTCAAACGGAGCACATGTGAATGCGCCTCGGACTGTACCCTCCTCGTATTGGTTCATCTGTGAAGTGTTAGTTTGCATCTTCGGGAGCGAAAAACAAAGACAAGTTGTAATTATAGGAACTTACAATATCCACAATACTGGCATAAGTGCCACCAACCAACACAATCATTCCAATGATAAATACTATGCCGTTAGAGATGCTCTTCACAATGTTCTCCTTCGCGTACCACTTTCCTTGCCGGATGAGCTTGAACCAGAAGATGGCAGGGAAGTAGAAGGTGAATCCAGAGATGAACAGCGCCGACGAGATAGCCAAAAGATCGGAGAAGAACGGAATGGCCTCGGCAATGACCCAGGCGATTAACGTAATAATGGTGATAAGTGCTAACCAGGTGACCCAACCCTTTGTGGTGTTGATGAAGCGGGTGACTGAGTTCTTGTAGATGCGACCGTGAATGTATCGGGCGACGACGGTGCCGTTGATGGACCCGGAGATGAAGATGACAGGCAGCGCGATACCGAAGGCGACCTTGGAGATGAGGTTGCCAGCTGAGAGTAAAGACGGAGATTTGACATCGCTGCCGACGAAGACGTAGATGAGCGCACCAGTCAAGGTGTAGATCACAATCTCGATTAAGCCAAGAGCCCAGATAGATTTGACGAAGTCCTTGGGAGTGTGCATCTCATCCATGAAGGAGAATTGGCAGATAGCGAAACTGTATGCGAAAACGATGTTGGAGATGGCGATGAAGGCCTTGGTGAAGGTCAGGTCCTCTGTCGGCCAGGCAGACCAGTCGGAGGCGACTCCCGCATCGGTCCGCTGGATACCGGTGGCGATGATGGTGATGAAGATGGCACTCATGATGGACACGAAGTCGATGTAACCTAAAATAGCGACCTCGGCGAAAGAGGGCGGGATAGCGAGAAGTAAGAGAATTATGGCCGATACAACACCGAACACCAACGAGCAGGTACCGTTGTTGGTGATGTTGAGGAAGGCGATGGTACCAGTAAGACAATGCGATCCGACAAGGAATGTCAATTGCAATACGAACATCACACCGACCAATTCATATCCAAACTTTCCCATTATCAGACGACCCGCGTCCGCATAGTGCTGCACCTCTGGGAACTTCAGCTTAACCTGGCCGACGACATAACTGGTGTAGATGGCGATAAGACCTAAACCGACGCTGAGGATAGTTCCCGCGACCATACCTAGAGTGGCGAAAGCGGCTGGCATGCTCAAACTACCGAGAGCGATGGCCTCGACAATGAGGACCACCGTTAGACGTTTCCATCCTAACCTGTTGAAATGAGCACTACCAAGAGCAGCTTTCTGCTGCTCGAATCCCGAAATATCGCTGACCTGGCCGACGACCTCATTGCCAGACTCCTGCTCCGAAGGAAGGTCGGAACCGTACAACTTCTCATTCTTCTCGCTCTTAGTTTCCGTCATATTTCCTGCGAAGTCCGGACCACCGACCGTCTCGCGTCGTAGTTGTTGGATGGGGTTACGAAGATGATGCTGACGATGAGGTTGACGACGGAGGGGTTTTCCTGGTCAGATAGTCAAAGCGTCCGGTGGTAAGCTCACGGCCGAAAGTTAAAAAAGAAAGCGACAGTTCCAGGTTTTAATATGAGCGACCGAGGAAACAATCCAGAGAGGCGAGACAAGCCGCACTAAGAAAGTAGTCAGGTGGATTTAGGATTTGCTCCCACCGAAGAAAAAACCATACCGGGTACAGTACGTGACACGGTACGGCACACGAACCCATCCAGTTCAGTGTTCACAGATACTTCGCCCTAAGAGTGCTGATGAATGGCTGATGGGGGATGGGGGATGGGGCTCACCCCATTGTGGGTAAGCCAATCACACCGGTATCCCCGGTTCTGTATCGTGACGAAAGCTCTAATGATCGGCGCGATTACATTACGTTACGTGGTCGAGTGGTCGACGTTGGTGGCTGAAGCCATTAGCTTTGTTAGGGCCCCATCCGCGGTAGACCTCCTAGGATACCGAGATGTATGTAAGTGAGGTAAGGGTCTCGCGTGGCCGAGTTGTGAAGGACGGTCCCGTAATAATTCCAAAAAGGTCGTTGATTTCCGGAAAAGGCATTGCCGAATTCGAACTCACAGAAGCACACCCATATCCCACCTTCTGGACACGCGCATATAAAATTACCAAGATCCATGGTTGCCCATGGGTGAGTAGGATGTGTCGCCAAGCTGGCCAAGCTTACGCCTGGACCAGCTACCGACGCTAGCACGACGAACCCGTGGACGTCACTATGAGCACCCCGGTCTGTGTGCTCGCTAGACCTTCTAGAAGAAGAAGAGATTTCTTAGCGTCGCAGATCAAGCGCAGTCGGAGTTATTCTATTTGCTAACGGGTTCCACCTTGCGGCGACTCCTACGCAGTACAGTAGCGTAGTGATTCCTAGCCAGTTCCTAGCGGCTCCTAACCATTCCTTCACCGCCGAGACAGGAACAGAAGCTTGTTATGACGAGCACTCATCTTCTGAGACATTGCTCTTTTCGTCTTCTGCTCTCGTGCTCTGTTTGGGAGATGTGAGATATCTTATCATCGCTCATTCCGCATTCCTACCCATCCCAGTCGCGCATTCGTCAGATTATTGTTTTCGGCCTGCGTGCCGTGACTAGTTGAACGCCTAGCGCTGCAGAATTGCATGCGATATGTCATCATTTCGGATCCCGGTACGTTTGTGGAAGGGGGTCGTATTGACCATGGAGCCGCCAAATCCGAATTTACAAACTATTACATAAATAAGTCGGGGTAAAACCTTTCTTGGACAAAGGGTCGAAAGAGATCAGCTCAGATCTTGGAGCAAAATTGACCCTCGATTCTGGGGGACACGGGTAGTCGGGTATACCATAGGTCTGCTCCCTCTGTGATGAGCATTTTGTATTTCTGTTGCCAACTCCGGCATATGAAGGCGCTGATGATAACAGGCCTGTCGAAGGTGGTATTCGCGGTTATGGACGGAGATAACTGTTGCATTTTGGCACTAGTCATAGGCTAATAATAGAGGCACGAGTAATAAGACAGAATTAGGTGTGTTTGTTTGGCTCATCAAAATTACAACTACTACTATGTATAGTACGCAGTACACCGTGCGTAACAACCTTGGAACCTGGACGAGATGAAATCTTAAAAATCCCATGGCCTACCCTTCGAATCTCACTCCACAAATGCTAGGATCATCCCCCATTGCCCCGTCTTCTTATCTATGGATTTTTTACTAAACTTGGATACAAATCGATTCCACTTCTTTGTCTGCGACTCTGCGTAGTGCGTGGCTATTATTATACAGTATAACATCTGAAGCAAGATCGATATGCGGATGTATGGGTGTGATACTATGTAGTAGGTACTGTGTATGTAGGCATATGTACGGCATCTAGCGGGCACTAACCTTTGATGGACATGAAACAGTAAACTGCACCCCGAATCTGTGCCTGTCTTTTGGCCAAGATGTTGCCGAGTGTCTCAAAGTTGGCCAGCTCCATTGTGATTGCTACTCAGGTCGGTGGCGGTTCCGCATAGGACGACCGAGCTGTCTTGTCAGACATCTTGGTCTACATACGCTAATGGGGTACGAAGAGTCGGGGTAATCAGGCACTCATCGTATTCATCTACATAATTACCTAGTAATCGTACCATACATAGTACTGTAAGTATAGACATAACGCCACAGAGTGCATAATGGAAGTCAATGTCAACTGACTAGACAAATCGTGAGCTTCAACTTCCAAGGTTCTTTACCGAGAAGCATGGCAAGAAGCAAGATAAAGCACGATGATACGTGGCATAACAAACAGAGACAGCATTGTCTCGTGATTTATGTAAAAGCAGATTGAGAAGCGATCGAAAGTTGCGGCTTATAATTTATCGGTCGGATTAGAGTTTTCAACGTGGTCGCTCCAGGGCCATGAAAGATCGGCCAATTGAGATTCTAGTACTAGTAGTAGGGACATCAATTCTAGGTGCGCTTGCCGATGGAGATTATGGTGAGTTCTAGTAAGTTGAAGCTAGCAATTGAAAAGGTTCAACAATTTGAGTAGGTACTGTAGTAGTAGGTACTGTAGTAGTAGGTACTGTAGTACGTAGGTACTGTAGGTACACGTGGGGATGTCACATGACACTCTAACCGCGCTTTAGCCAGCCTCCCAGCTGTCTCCACTGCCCTCACCATTTTGCTTACAGCTCATGTTGTAATATTGTACAATACCTGCTAAGTACAGAGTACTCCGATTGAGAAATGCTTCGAAAACTTGCATTCTATTGACGACCAATTATTACTCGGAAATTAACACGTCAAAAACAAACCTCCGCCAAAAGATCTTTTCTTCTCTCGTTGACAAAAAAGTCTTCATCACATGTGCTCATAAGACCTGTTCCACGAGAAGTTGTCGAAGGTGCTCTCCGTCACTGCGTTCTCGGTTTTCACACTGATGTCCTGCAGCACGAGTTTTGTTGCTGGCCCGTGCATTATCAAGGGCTGGGAAACAGTTACCTAGCCATACCTCATACGCACAACTGATCATTTATTCCGCCCCTAATTACAGCTTATCAAATGACGCATACAGCGAAGGATACTTCTTACCTATTCACCGGGGACCTTGCGCTTCATGGACCTTGTGCAGGATGTGTATCGGTATCCTATGGAAGAACAATACGCAGAAGATCTTAATTTGGTGACAACCTATAAAGCTCATTCTCGCCACATGAAATGAGATAGGCAAGTACATATGTGCCTAGGTATCAAATACGACGTATCTGTTACTGGAGCCAATGCCAAATGCTATCACGCCTGTGAGTGGTATTTCAGTCGCTACCCTGAACTAAATTGCCCTTCTTTCATAGTGTATCTGAAGATCAGAATAGTAGGCAATCCTGTAGGACGGTAAAGAGGCATTGTCGAAGGCTTCGACTTGTCCGCCCAGATGAGGCGATTCAAATCTTCAAGGAAGTCATTGTTACTATTCACAGTCCCAGCAGGTTCAAAAGGAATGTATCGCTCATTGTTGAAGCCAAAGTCGAAGATCGCGCTATTTTGCTGACCGTTACTGACAACAATGGACGAAACTTGCACCTAGTCAGTCCGAAACTCGACCGAGAAGGGTACGGTCTTGCCTACCTAAGGTACGAACCTGGTGCGACAGCGGTAGGGTAGTGACCTGGAAAATCGAAATGGAAGAGGGCCTCGGTATCTTTGTTCTCCTTGGTGGGTAGAAGCCGTAGCGTTTAGACCCTTGACTCCAGTACAAATGTCGATTACTTTTTGCACCAAGGACCAGGAGCGATAGTTAGGCACTGGACCGACGGTATTGCTTGAAAGTTTCGAGATATCGACTCCACTGGCTGCTGACCGGACGGGCATGCTAGGGTCAAAGGGCGATTCGAAGAGAGCGAGGCCTCGAACAACGCCATTAATGTCTTGACAGTTGCGGGTCTTGGGGAGGGGGTCATCGATAAGATTTTAGATCTCCGTTGATAGCTGGGGACGAGCGGGGACACAGAAGTGCGTACCGTGCGTACCTAGACAAGCGCCGATACCGTTTCCGTTACCGCCGCCACCACCACCACCACCTCTTTTGGAAGGATCACTATAAATGGGGAAAATTAGTTCCATGTCAAAGTCAGCGTTGGAAAAGTTGTTTAAATCTTCATCGAGATCCGATACCGAGCTCTGGCTCCTGCTCTTTCGTTCTCCGTTCGATGACAAGACCGGGAGTATCTTTATCGCTATCACTTTCTTTGTGATACCACATCTTGGTATCTTAAGGGCGTCATATTGTTCAATTTCAACACTAGACTGAATATGTCAGCTAGTATGACGTACCTGGCTGACTCCCACATCTCAAAGCGGCCAAATGGGTAATTGACATAGCGAGGACTTTTCCCTCTTGCAATCGACTAGGCCGCCGTAATTGTCCTGGATGTGTTTTGAGGAAGGGGGATGGTGGCGCCGTTGCGGCCCTCGGCCCAATTGATCAGTATCTGCCAATACTTAGTGGGCTTGACATCCATCGCTCGGCTTCTTGTCATCCACCTTTATGATGGGTTCGTCGGACAAGATGTCAGATGAGTTTTGAGGGTCATTTGCGGGAAGAAGACGAAGACGTGCTCGCCGCATAAAACAGGGGTGAGGTATGAAACCGAGGCCGGGGAATACAACAATCTCATTAAGGGAGTCCATCAGGCCGCAGAAGCGCTCATTAGAGGCACCAATAATACTGGAGATACCGTCACGCTCAAGGGCTTCAGCGTACTCTTAAACTCCGAGCTAAATGGACGTGCCCCTATTGCCAGCCTCGACTTTACCCCGCATAGTTGGAAGCTTGGCTCGCTCGACGAGGGGGCCAAGGCGAACGTCTACTAGACCATGTCAGATAAATGACGGTATCCCCGCTTTTGATAGTGTCAACTGTGAAAAGGGCGAAAAGGCCGGCGATGCCATGCCATTGACTTCCTTCAACACTGGAGAAGCAACATGTTGAGAGAGCCACCCTCACGTTGGCTCTTTATAACAACACAGGCGTGATTCACACTCACAATGTAACCGCTACTAAGGACTAGTAGTCCTGATGGCCAGGCATCCTAAAGCCTGGGCTAGACAGTCGATATCACCCTGTTCTCGTGAAGGAAAAAACTGAAGGAGAGGGGGGTAACAAATGCAAATCACGGTTTGAGATAGTCCCTCCTTTTGTTATGACTGTTTAGCTAATTATACTCAAATTCGATTGTCTCTTGAACTTGGCTTTAGGTTTCACTTGAGAGTATACAGTACCTGATCCGGTACTCTGCGAATGACCGGTTATCTTACTAACTAGGGTGCAACTGGTAATTGACCAATGATTGAGAGTTGAATTCCTAATTGGGAAATAACATACAAGACCTATTGACAGTCACCTAGCACCCTGGGGCCTGTATTCCTCAAATCTCCAATGGGGGATCTAGCGCTGATGCGCTATAGCCGATTGATAGTCGGGTGGAGATTTAGTGCATTGCCACTGTATCATACAGCCCTGGAGTGGTTCGTCGCATCCATGAATAGGTACCTACGTGCGCTTCCAGTGGGCCGATGTGGTAAGCAATCAGTGAGAACCGTCCAAGTCTGGGGGCTAACTGCCCACTGTATCCCACTGGATAGCCGCTATGACTTAGGTAGCTAGCCACTAGAAGAAAACTTCGATTTACATCCAGAGATGGCTTAGCTAAGCACCACAGGTAAGAACTTCATACTAGGTATAAAGTAGGTAGGTATCGTCATATCACATTTTCCTAGCAGAACTAATAGACCTTTTTGGTACCTGCCCATGATAAAGGATTGTCGTTGTGCCAGTAAATGCATTGGCTAGGTACCTGATTAATAAACAAATCGTTGGAGGCGATTATTAGATATTAAGCAGAAGAAGGGTCAAGATTGGGGTTAGGGTTATGATAGTGGTTAAGGTTATTCAACCCTTACCCCAACCTTCGACAGCCAGCGCAAGGCGACGAGGAAGATATAGAAGTCTAAAGGTAGCAAACTATGCAGCATTGTCATTACCTGGAAATATACCATACGGAATGCGTCATTTGATTGTTTCCAAAGAAGCGATTACTAGCCTAGAAGGGCTAGATCTTGACATAAAGATGTATCATGTAGGATCTAAGCGGAAAGTGACTTTAAAGGGCCAGATTGACAAACCTGCCTAGATATTAAATTATCAATGCATCAGATAAGGACATCCATTATATGACCTTGAACTCATAATTATATGAATTATACGAGCCCTTCAATAGATAAGCGTAGAATTTCCGGGTCGTTCGAAATCAGCCGCAACGGCTCCCGTATGTCGGGTAATACTGAAAACGTGTCACCGTGATATCCGAATTTATCGTCCCTCGAGATCCCTAGGTCCCTTCTCCAACTACCCATTTAGCCGGGTCGGTCGAGCTTGTTGTCATAATTCTAGTTTCATCAGATTGGGCATGCCGCCACCATCCACTCCGCACCAAAAGCGACGATGAACGTGCGTCCAACTTTCTCCGGGGGATGCGCCCGGGTTAGAGCCATTCATGTCGCTAGTATAAAGGGAGTACTTCTCGCCTCACGGTTGCATGTATTATCCAATCTGCTAGCAGCATAGTCAATGTAGTGACAGGCTACTTTCTTAGATAGCGATCCACTCATTGAAGATGAATCGCCAACTCCTTTCTTTAGGGTTATTATCCCTAATCTCCCTCGCGAAAGTCGCTGCGCAGAAGGCTGCTGACTATGACTACATCGTCGTGGGATCAGGTCCTGGTGGCGCGCCACTTGCAGCCAACCTCGCGAGAGCAGGATATCCGACGCTACTCTTGGAAGCGGGTGACGACTTAGGCAACAACAAGAATTACTCAGAGATGATCAACTTCAACCTTGCAGCGAACGATGAGAAATCGCGATGGGACTTCTTCGTCAAACACTCATCGGACGAGGAACGCGAGGCAAAATACGAACACACAACATGGCGTAAACCCGACGGTTCCTTCTATGTCGGTCTAGATCCTCCGGAAGGGTCTGAGCGCCTGGGGATTTATTACCCTCGCTCGGCTACTCTTGGAGGTTGTGCCAGTACGTTGAATTTAGTCTCTTCATTTCTCCAACGGCCCTATACCGCGTTAGCACTTTCGTAATTGCCAATGATATTTCAATGTCGGAGACACTCCTGCCATGACTTGATTTGTCATTCGAGAAGTCTTTGCTGATTCTTTTGCTTGTTCAAGTGCACAATGGCGGAGTGTGCAATTTGCCCTCTGACGACGACTGGAACGCGATAGCTGAGAGCACCGGGGATGAAACATGGTTAGCAAAGAATATGAGACAATATTTCGAGAGGATTGAGACGGCTCAATATGTCCCGGCTGGAACTCCTGGACATGGATATAGCGGCTACCTCAACGTAACGATTAGCGATCCTGCCTTCATGCAACAATACTCCGACGTACAGGAAATCGCAAAGGGTATCATTAGTGTAGTTGGCGGCGACGTAACACGAGATATTAATTCCCCTGATCCGGACCGAGATCAGTCTACGGGAGTCTTTGGGCTTGCTAGCCATGCGGACCTTAATGGACATCGTGTTGGGACAAACACGTATATCCGAGCAACCTTAGACGACCCAGCCAAATTTCCTCTAACTGTCCAGCTCCAGAGCCTTGTGACGAAGGTGCTCTTTTCCAAAAATAGCGAAGAGCCGACTGCAATCGGCGTTGAAGTCCTCCGCGGCCCTTCCCTATATAAAGCTGATCCACGATACAACGGTACCAAGGGTGAGGTTGTCCGATTGTTTGCCAATAAGGAAATTATCGTCGCGGGCGGTGCATTTAACACACCACAAATTCTTAAGCTCAGTGGTATCGGCCCTGCTAAAGAGCTTAAGAAATTTGATATTCCCGTCGTCAAAGACCTCCCCGGCGTTGGCGAAAAATTATCGGATAATTATGAGGGGGGTGTGCTTGCGCTAGCTAGCAAGCCACTGAACGGATCATCGGGCCCGTTCGCAGTGATGCTCAAGACACCGACAGCTCGCAAGAACCGTAACATCTACGGATGGTGCAAATCTTTTTCCTTTGAAGGGTTCTGGCCCGGGTTTCCAACTGAATATGGTCCTTCGCAATACGAGTGTGCATTTGTGCACATGAACCCCCGTTCACAGACAGGTTACGTTCGCTTGCGCTCTAACGATCCACAAGAGCCACCGGAGATCAACTTCAACTTTTTCGAACACGGCGAGGATGAAGATCTAACGGAGATGCTAGACGCAGCCAAGATATTCCGCAAGGCCATCACGGCTGTTGGCGAGCCCATTGGTCCCTTTAATGAGAAGCACCCGTGCCCGGGAAAGAACCAGAACTGCACAGACGCAGCGCAGAAGGAGTTCTTGAAGTTGCAAACATACTCGCACCATGCCACGAGCACATGTGGCATCGGACCGGCCAAAGACAGGTTGGCGGTGCTGGACTCTAAATTCAGGGTCCATGGTGTCAGAAGGTTGCGTGTGGTTGATGCGTCCGTTTTCCCCTCGGTGCCCGGTGCATTTCCGGTGTGTCCTATTTTCATGCTGGCGGAGAAGGCGACGGACGAAATACTGAAGGACGCCAAAGCTCTGTCTGCTTAGATAGGTATAGCTATCGCGTAATGCGCTTACTTACTCGGAGGCGAGTTAAAAAATATACATGTAGATATAGAATGAAAACTTGTGATGTATGATTTAACCCAAGTCAACATCGAGTCGTGATCAATGAATATTTCGTTAGCTGTACGAAGTACTTGTGCCCTTTAATTGCTCGGCTGGGGGTGTTAGGGTGATGCGAGACTCGCATACGAATTTGCCGCATCATATTAGAAGAATACTCGATGATATTACAAAGATAGCGACATATCTTTACATTCGTATTTCTCCTATGATCAAAGTGTGAGTTTTTGAAAAATAGAAGGAAGAAATCTGAGAATTAGCTGGAGCGGATAGCTGGAGCATTGTAGGATAATACAATGGATGCCTTAGCACCAGGTAGCTAGTGGGTACTGGTGGGTATTTACCATGGAATGACCCACAACGATGACCGATAAGATAACGATAACAAGAACCTTGAACTTTTTCCATCATCAATTTTTATGTGAATGTCGCAGATACATCTACTTACAAGGGAGTAATTCTTACCACAACCAGCACCATTTCATTGCGCGATCAGGAACAGCGCCATGGGGAAGAGGAAAGTAGCGGCGCTTGAGAAGATCGAGGCAGATCTTGCCGGTCTCCAGTATAAGATTCGAAAAGATCCAGAGTGAGCACAACTCCATTGCGCTTGTCGCCAATTTTCTAACAATCCGTCTACAGAGCATACGAGAAAGAGTTTATCGAAAATTGGCAACAATTCGATGCCGCGCATGAAAAGTTCTTAGCCGCTCCCGTAGGAGCCGACTCGAACTCCTTTATAACATTTCGCGAACAAATAGATCTAAGTAAGTGACCTAACCGCCTAACCGCCTAACCTTCCGCACACACCCAAGCTCACAAGAACCGACAGTCGCTCATTGCGCCGAATTGTATCCTCAGATCACTGCGACGTTCCCCGATGCCTTGAAAGATGTCCTCACCAAACATCATGCCGTATTAGAACCAACACTGCGAGAGAAAATCGTTTCCAGCCTTACTTTACTGAGGCGAAAAGATGTTATCGACAGCAACTATCTCCTCACCACCTTGTTTCCTATCCTAATCAGTACCCCATCCAAGTCTCTACGCATGATCCTTTACCAAAAGATCTTGAGCGACATACGAAATACAAACACTAAATCAACGAATCATAAAGTAAATAGGACGATGCAAACAGTTCTCTACAACCTCGTCACCTCTGATCGGTCCTCGCCCAAAGCTTTGTGGGCCGTGAAGTTAGTACGAGAGCTATGGCGGCGCCAAATATGGACGGACGCTAGAACCGTCGATATCATGCGCCAAGCATCCTTGTCAGATAATGAAAAGGTGATCGTCGGAGGGGTAAGGTTCTTTCTAGGAGGAGACAAAGAACGTGAAGAATTCGAAGACGAGAGTAGCGACGAGGAAACGGTTGATATCAAGAAGGTTAAGCATTCTGTTGAGATCAACAAGAAGACGAAGAAGGCTAAGAAGGCTCTTGATAGGGCCGTCGACCGAGTCAAGAGACAGGAGCGGAAAAAGAATGCGCCTCATCCCCTCAACTTCTCGGCTTTGCACCTCCTACAAGATCCTCAGGGGTTTAGCGAGAATCTCTTCGAAAAGCATCTTCAGAACTCAAAGTCAAAGCTAGCTCTCGAGAGCAAGCTCCTTGTTCTGCAGCTTGTCACACGTCTGGTCGGATTACATAAGCTGACAGTCATCTCCCTATACTCTTGGTTTATCAAGCATCTTACTCCAAGACAGCAGTCTGCTTCGTCTTTCCTAGCATCACTAGCCCAAGGAACACACAATCTGGTACCACCAGATGCCATCGAACCATTGATACAAAGGATCGCAAACGAATTTGTGTCTGAAGCATCCGCGTCGGAAGTTTGCTCTGCGGGTCTGAATGCAATCCGCGAGATTTGTGCTCGACAACCACTAGCAATGAATGAAACCTTGCTGCAAGACTTGGTTGAGTACAGAAAGAGTAAAGATAAAGGTGTCATGATGGCCGCCAAGGGTTTACTCTCGCTATACCGCGAGAAGGGAGCGGAGATGCTAAGGAAGAAAGATCGTGGCAAGGACGCGACGATAGGACTTAAGAGCGGAGATTTGAAGCAGCTTAGGTTTGGTGAGGAGGAGGTTGGCGAAATAGACGGCCTCGAACTACTTGCGAAATGGAAGGAGGAGCAAAAAAGACGGAAACGGGCCGAACAAGGCCTAGCTGATGGAGAAGAAAGTGCTGGAAAGCCCGAGGGCGAAGATGAAGAAGATGGTTGGAATTCGGACGAGTGGGAGGTTGCGTCCAATGACAGCAGTGACTCTGGAGAATGGATTCGAGTAAGCGACTCAGAAGATGAAGCCGAGCCCGAGCCAGACGCGAAGAGGCAGAAGATTGACTCGGAAGATCAAGGAGGGGATGACAAAGAGGGCGCGGGAGATGAGGTCACGGATTTCTTAAAATTGGCCACAACCCAAATTCTGACACCAGCCGACTTAGCTAAGCTCCGCGAACTACGAATAGAAGCCAGTGTCAATAAGGCTATGGGCAATCGAAAACGAAAGCAAGAGATGGAATCGCGGCACGTCGACGAAGGATTGACAGCAGAGCAGATTGAGGCGCCATCTAAGCTTCGCAAGAGTACTAAGGAGGAGCGGATAGCCTTGGCCAAGGAGGGCAAGCCAGATCGCGAGGAGCACAAGTCCACGCAGGCTATACGCAAGGCCAAAAAGGATGCAGAGGGCAAATCCACAACTAATAAGGAGAAGGCCCGCAGGAAGAACTTCATGATGACGCTAGGAAAGGCGAAGTCGAAACAGAAGCGAAGCCTCGTGGCGACAAGGAACATCTTGAAGAACCATGTCGAGAGGAGCAAGTCTGGGGGCAGGAGACGAAATGGCCAATCACGATAACTAGCGATATAGATGATGAAATGGAATTGGCAATAAGACTTCGATTGATGCGTAAATCTGCAAGCCAGCTCGTGATACCCAGGTAATGTAACATAACGTTATATACCTAGTCGGCGTAACGAGCTGTTCTCATCAAGTAACAAGATTCTCATGTATTGCCACCATGTTTTCTCTCTCTTTGATAGACCCAAGTTGATTCGAATGAACATCGGCTCTTTACCTGCCTACCCGTTCTATTGCTCTTATGTATAGGTATATATAGATTGGTCCTTATGTACCTAATCCGGTACAAAAACTTTAGTTAGGGCCTAGGTTATAAGCTCATAGGAATTAGGTGCCATCTTACGAAGGTGATCGCGCTGGATAATGGAGTCGGGATAAGTAAGGTATCTATCCAAGGTCTTCGAAGCACGAGGATTGGCAGCGGTTATTCCATCAGTAGGAAGTGTCCGATAATTGCTATTAATTTGTAATATAATTCTTACTAATCAATAATGATTACATAGTGGGTTCTCTTTCGAGTAGTCGTCTACACTATCTACTCGTAGAAGCTCTAGATACCAATGCTACCTACCATGAATAGATATCGACCGAGACTTAAGAAAATACGTGCCTAAGAATTATCCATAATAATATACTAAATCAAAGCGTGGTAGCTCTAACATCTATAACCTAGTACTGGAATTACCCCTACCTACATCGTACGTGAGGACATCACCAAGTACTAAAGTGGTTGTATTATGTACTGATCAGAAGGACTAGAAGAATTTTGATTAAAGGTTGTAGTGTATATACTGTTGTTGAAACAGTTGTAGTAGTGAGCGTTGTTGTTGTTCGGGTTCCCGTGGTGTGTGTAACTTAAAGCTGGAGAAACGTAGCTATATACTCGAAGATCTTAAACAAAACGCCACGCTACTACGATCTGTGACGAACCTATACTTAGGCTTAGTAAGTATAGCTTCATAAGGGGGTCTTGATTTTAAGGTAACAGTAATCGTAGAGGTCAAGTGTAATC